>AVPN01000093.1:15379-51878 GCA_000695325.1 Pleurobrachia bachei | reverse complement strand
AGAGAGAGAGAGAGAGAGAGAGAGAGAGAGAGACGGAGAGAGAAAGAGAGAGAGAGAGAGAGAGAGAGAAAAAGAAAGAAAAAGAAGGAGACAGAGAGAGAGAGAGAGAGAGAGACAGATAGCGGCGGTTTAATGACACTTGAAAGAGAAACACAAACTCGGCGGTTTCACTCAAATACGAAATCAAAACGAGATACGACACCCCACACAAAGAGAGTGGGCGAGATACGACAAAGGGGATGACTGTGAATCTAAAACCAGTGACAGGTACTGGAACGTTCATAGTGAAACACAAATACAAAGTCTTATTGAAGACCAGACCCCAGACCGACGTTCGACCCGGTCTGACACACAATTAATACAGCTTGAATTGTTCATAGCCCGCTATAAACATTGAAGAACTCATACAATGTCACACTGGCATATAATATGGAGAAGTAAGAATAGTAAAAATATGTGATGAAAATTAAAAATCCTTTATAATTTAGACCGATTCCTTGAGTAAAAAGATGTGATGAATATTAAAAATCCTATAATTTAGTCCGATTCCTTGAGTGCAAACACCAAATCCTCCTGACTGCAATTCAACCTAATGTGAGTGTGGAGAGTCAGAGGGCCCTCCTCGACCAGCAACACTCGGGCAGTCCCCAACTCTCCACAGAGTGCCTGCACGTGCAGAGAGGGAGGTGCAAAGAGGCCCTGGAACTGGCAGAGAGAGGTGAAAACCTCATAGACCTCCATGTATACTGCTTCCTCGACCCCTTTACGTCTGAACACACCCAGTACTGCTTTGAGGAAGAGCTTCTGGTAGAGTGTAGCCTGACTGAAAAGGGGGAGAGGAGGGTTAGATTCAGAAATATACAACTTTTACTGACCCTTCTTAGACAAAATTTGTATCACTAAAGACAAAGGGTTGAGAAAGTCAAGACCTGAATCTAAAGACACTTACGTGACAGCCTTTGTTTTGACGCTCTGATACATGCTGGTGATTGCCTTCTGGATATGAATACTGCCAACTTGCTTACAACCCTCTCTCTCGGCCACATCAAGCGCATGCCTACAGATATCTAGCGCTCTCCTTGCATCTCCTGATGCTGCTGCTACCTAAGGAAATTTCAAATTATTGGCGATATCTACCTAGTAGGGGAAATTAATGGGGATTTAGGAAAACAAACAAGATTAGAGCCTAATAGATCTAGAAGAAAGAAGAGATACTGAATGTTTGGTCAACTAAAAGTACCTTTCGTGCAGCAAGCATACAGGCCTCTGGTGCGAATACACCATCCACCATCTCTAACCGGCTAGTTAAGATTCCGTGGAGCTGGTGATGGCTGTACGGTTGGAATGTCATCCGGGTTAGACCCAGCCTGGGGTGGGGAGATTTGTATTTCATTTGGATACTGGATAGGTATTTCACCCATCATTTCCCATTATTTGCCCCATTGTTTCCTATCCCACTAACGCTTGTTGAGAGATGGTATCCAATCTGTGACCCTTGGTACTGACATCATATCTAGTAATGGATGGTATCCTACCTGCTAGCTACTTTGTTCATTAGCATCCTCTCAGGTAGATCCATAGTGTTAGCTATAGCGACTACTACCAGTTTACTGTTCGGTCTGTTCGGCCAATCGAATAGGTTGTACATAACATGTTGCTTTCTCGTCCACAGCAGGTCCAACTGAGAGAGGATTTTAGAAAGGTTTGGGTGAGAATATCGAAGGTTATTATTAGTGAAAATAAGAGAGTTAATCTCGTTCCTGTAGAGTGCTCAATCACTGGTGTGAGAGCGGTTGTTCTTTGTCTTTGTGAAGGTTATTATTATAATTGTAGAATCTACGGAAATCTGTTGGGGTAGCGAGAAATGGATTGCGATAATTTCAAACAGACAAACTCAAACAAAAACACAGACAAACCAAACTATATAATTCCCAATGATACCACATATCGGGCCACATACCTCATCTACAACCAGTAGGATAGATTTCTTCTCACTTCTTCCGAAATATTCACTAAGTAACAAATTGGCGTGATCCGGGGTCACTGCTTTTTCCTCCAGATGCTGAGATAGGGATAGTTTAGGATAATAATATGACTGGGTCAAATGATGTATCAGGGGAAAGAGGATCATGAATAGACTGGATAGAGATCATGAACCGACCAATCAGAGACCAGTATTTCCTGATTCGGTCGGTTCCTGATAGAGATGATAGGAGATAGAGAGGTTTTTATAGGGTAATTTCCATATAATCATCTTCAAAAGGTTGTGGATCTTTGTCGGGTGCCGGCCGCATATATCATCGTCATTTGTTCTTCGCTTTTTAAGTTCAGAAACAGAGCGATATGAAATGACTGGAAGAAAGAGAGAGTGAGAGTGAGAGAGAGAGAGAGAGAAAAAGAGTGAGAGAGAGAAAGATAGAGAGAGACAGTGACAGACAGATCTAAGTCACCAGTAGTCATGTGTGTTTGTGGCAAGCATACCGGCACAAGCACCCTGTAATTAGTAGCCGGGATACTTTAAGGAGCGGGAGAGAGAGAGAGCTATTTTCTTGATTTATCTCCCCCTCTCTGTCCTATAAACCGGCTACTCATTAGAGATCAAGGATCGGGCAAATTGTGTGCGGCCTCTCAGTCACAGCCCGGGGGAAGTAGAGGAGGAGGTAGGAAGAGGACGTCCACTTCAAAGGTTCAAAGTAAAGGAACCGATATCAAAGTGAAGAGGGAGAGCGCTCTCTCTCTCTCTCTCTCTCTCTCTCTCTCTCTTTCTCTCTTTCTATCTATCTATCTTCCTCTCTCTCCCTCTTTCCCTCAATCTTGACACACACACGCGGGCAGACAGTTGTGGTAAGAGTGTTTGCGTGCAAACTCATAAATTCTTCTGCTTTCTTCAGCCATCCGGCATCCCCCTGTATTATTTCTAATAACACCTCATCCTCCTCTCACGTGCAGTAATATATCGGCCTCAAAAGATGCCCCAAACGATGACACTCACCCGATATATTAGAGAGTAAAGCTGTTTCGGGTCACTTAATTTCATCCCGTTCACTTGAATCACCTGTCAAAAAACAACAAAATATTGAATTTAACAAACCAGAGTTTCATTCAAAAACATCTCTCTTAAGACTAAAAAGTTTATTTAAAAACAATCAAAGCTCCAATAACCTACCTTGGTACTAACAATTTACAAACAAACAATCAAAGCTCTAATAAACAACCAACCTGAAGATCCTTATACCCATCAGCAATGTGCCGTATGGCATCCTGAACAGTAGCAGTCTTCCCTGTCCCCGGTACTCCGCTAATATACATGCACCCTCCACTCTTCTCCTCCAATTTACTCTCCAAAAAATAGTAAACATCTGCAAACTGCTCCTCTCTCCCAGGAAGTGTCTCTGGGACAGCTGCAACGTGCAGGAGACTCCTAGCCCTAGTAAAGGCATCCCCGTCCAAACAGGGCGCACGTGCGGGAATGACACACGGGGTGTGAAGCTTGGCAGGTCGGAAATTCCGACGGGAACTGGGTGTAGAGCGGGTTTGTTGTTTCCGTTTCACATTGAAATCATCATCACTCTCTTTCCTCGCGCGGGATGATGTCCTCCTGCTGGGAGTGGTATTGGCGGTTTTAGTTGGTCTCTTCCGTTTCTCTGGTGTTCTCTTTTCCCCAAACGATATCTCGAGATCATCCTCACTACCAGTAGACAGGACCTGAAAATAATAATAGTAATAAAGATTTTGGCCACACGGCAAACTCAACAATATGCATTTACGCAAAGAATTATAGACCCACTTCCATTTCCCACTATAATACCAACCTGGTGTCTTGGTTTCTGGATTGTCTCCTTGTCCAGGAGGTTAGATTTCCGCAGGGCCTCCATTGCCATCGATCTGGAGAGCGAGTAGGTTTGGACTGGTTTTATTTTCCGTCCCGATCGTGTTGTTGTGGGGGTGCTAACCTCCGCGGATTTAGTGGATCTCCGTGAGGGGGTTGAGGGTGGTTTTGATTTTTGGCCAACCGCCAGACTTTCCATCTCTGCAGTCAAGTTGGTCTTCCTTCGTGTGGATGGTTTACTAGCCGGACTGTTTTGAATATTAGTGGGAGCTAGGGGAGTCCTACCCTTACTATCCCCTCCTCTTGAGTAGGTTTTAGCGGGTGCTTTAATGCCACTCTCCGTACTAGAGCTACTCCGGGTCCTCCTTCGGTTCTGGGTTAGGGGCTTCTTAACAAGGGGTGGTGGGGGTGGTAGCTCGTTCTCTTTATCAAAGAAACTTTTGCTTTTAGGGAAAGAAGCGAGGGCCTCGGTAACAGTTTGGATTTTGGGAATGGAGTCAGAGGTTGGGTCGAGTAGTCTCATGTTTTGTTTGTAGGGGTCGTATTTGCGGCGGAGGATTAGCCAGGACCGAGGAAGGATCTTTGGGACCACCTGAAATATAGTTAGGGGATGGTGATTAGGAGGGGGGAGTATAGGATTTATCGTTACTTTTATACACAGAAAAGAGTGTGAGTACAAGTCAGTAAGCTCTGAGCCTCTGAGAGTGAAGACTGAAGAGGGAACTTGTGTTAGATTTTACATACCGTTTTCTTGGGTACAAAATAGATTGGTGCCTTGCCAACTACAGTCTCAATATCCACTGAATCCCGGGTCTCGGTGTGGAATATCTCCTGGGGATGTATTGATGCCCTCTCTTTGGGTGATAGAACCATCTCTGTGGGGAGGTAAAACCTGGGAAAATGGGTTGCTGGATTTGAAGTTAGAGAACCAGGAACCTATTTTTATAGAAAGATGGGTGAATTGGAAGTTGGAGACACTGGGAAACCATTGTTGTATTGAATTGTAGAAAAAATAATACAACTGACTTCTGGGTCGAGTAAAATATTTTGACCAGGTAATCAAGAGAGAGATTAATATCTACTAGTTGATCAACTTACCATTGGATAGAGCATGTTTGATCCTGACCAATCTCCCTAACAACACCATAATAAAAACTATCTTCTTCCCCGTACATCTTTACCACATCACCACATTGGTATACCTTCCCATCAACTTTAAACCACGCACCCCCGGAATCAACCTCCGTCATTTTGGTGGGAGATGTCAGCAGCCTAGTTGGATATAACCCTAGGACATCTAGATACGTTCTCTTTATCAAAGAAACTTTTGCTTTTAGGGAAAGAAGCGAGGGCCTCGGTAACAGTTTGGATTTTGGGAATGGAGTCAGAGGTTGGGTCGAGTAGTCTCATGTTTTGTTTGTAGGGGTCGTATTTGCGGCGGAGGATTAGCCAGGACCGAGGAAGGATCTTTGGGACCACCTGAAATATAGTTAGGGGATGGTGATTAGGAGGGGGGAGTATAGGATTTATCGTTACTTTTATACACAGAAAAGAGTGTGAGTACAAGTCAGAGGCAAGCTCTGAGCCTCTGAGAGTGAAGACTGAAGAGGGAACTTGTGTTAGATTTTACATACCGTTTTCTTGGGTACAAAATAGATTGGTGCCTTGCCAACTACAGTCTCAATATCCACTGAATCCCGGGTCTCGGTGTGGAATATCTCCTGGGGATGTATTGATGCCCTCTCTTTGGGTGATAGAACCATCTCTGTGGGGAGGTAAAACCTGGGAAAATGGGTTGCTGGATTTGAAGTTAGAGAACCAGGAACCTATTTTTATAGAAAGATGGGTGAATTGGAAGTTGGAGACACTGGGAAACCATTGTTGTATTGAATTGTAGAAAAAATAATACAACTGACTTCTGGGTCGAGTAAAATATTTTGACCAGGTAATCAAGAGAGAGATTAATATCTACTAGTTGATCAACTTACCATTGGATAGAGCATGTTTGATCCTGACCAATCTCCCTAACAACACCATAATAAAAACTATCTTCTTCCCCGTACATCTTTACCACATCACCACATTGGTATACCTTCCCATCAACTTTAAACCACGCACCCCCGGAATCAACCTCCGTCATTTTGGTGGGAGATGTCAGCAGCCTAGTTGGATATAACCCTAGGACATCTAGATATGGAAGGATGGAGGTTTTAGTTCAGAAAGAAGGTAAGGAGAGAATGGTGGAATGAAATACACAGGGTATCTTAATTAAAGGAGTCTGAATAATAAATCGAACACACACACGATGAAACACATACAATTCTCTTTACACAAAAAACCTAATCCCCCAAACCACCTCACTTCCTAAACATTTTCTTCCGCTTTCCTGAGGAAACAACAGTTCGGCAATCAGCCAAAACGGCCGGCACTAACTTTACAACCCCTTCCGCTGCTACCAAGATGGCCACAAAAACCTCACCTAAAGGTACAAAATTACTCCCTAAATCGGGAATCTCACTCTCCTGAGCGATCACCTGGACAGTCTGTGAGATGTCCTCTCCTACCCTCACCGCCTGGGTGTCTCTCAAATGTTGTTCAAGTTGTGAGGTCATCTGGACCAGCTCCCTGGCCCTACTACACACCATTCCCCACTCAGACACCACTGAGTCAGACTCAATAACAGCGACAATGTGATTTAGGAGGGAAAGGATTGTAGTGCAGTTTGCAGTTACAGCGCTGACAGGAGATTTAGTTAGTAATTGTTCAACATAGTGTAGCTCTCCTTTGAAAGACTCAATGTAGGCATCACACCTCACTTTACACTTAAAATAAACCACCCTGAGTTGCTCCAGATCTCTCAGCGTCCCCTGGGTACCAGACAGCAACTCATTATACTTTGGTTTCCCTTTGTGGACGACCTCATTACACAAGCCCCTAACCTCACCGATCTTCTGCTTCATCCCAAAGATATAACGTAACACAGGATCTTGAACTGTCAAGTGGTTCCGTTGTAAACACCTCATCCTATCCTCTTCCACCACACACAACACCCGGAGTGTCCTGTTAGCTAGGGCATCAACCGCCTGATCCAAATCAGCCCAGCTGTGCTCTTCATTGTTATTGTTCCGTGTCTCCGTCTCTAAGATCATCTCAATCGCCCCCAGGTCCTCCTTAATGTGAGATGAGCTGACAAACAGGTATTCCTCAACCGGACATAGCTCGTCGACAGCCGCTACTAGCACGTGCAACTCCTTCGTCCAGCATTTCCGATACACCTCGATATTATCCCGAGTATACTCAGATTTGCTCTGCACAGCCAGGGCTCGTGTTGCGAATACGACTTGTTTGAATAGGCTGACAATGTTTGATATGGCCGTTCGGACCATTTTATTTTTTGGAGGATCAAAGGAGAGGGAGCAGGCCATTTTGGTGATTTTCTCAAGGTTGAGCACGTGTTGAGCCATGTCCATTTCACTTTCCTTGTGTTGAGATTTGTTCTTTGCTCCCTCACTAGTTATGCGATATAACACCTGTGTGAGAGAGAGAGAGGGGGAGGTTAAAAATGGAGCATTACAGCGGCAATTAAAATTAATTAGGCCTAACAAAGATGCATAACAACACTGTAATTAACACTAATAACAAGGCTCTCTAATCACCTGAAATGGTATGTGTGGTAGAAAGTAGAAATCATCGATATGATCCAAAGTTGCAAGTTGCAGATAATGCGACAACTCCCCCGTCAGACCACATATTTTATCAATAACCAACTCATTCCCACCTTGCTGCTGGCTATCTGAAGCCCCTGATGAACTCCCCTGCTGAGTTTGGGGCTGGACTCTGAGTAGACTTAGTGCAGTTTCACATTCCTTCAACAATCTGATAATATGATCCTGTCTCTCAGGCCGGGTACAAACTGAGTTGGCTATTGTCATAGATGCTTGTTGGATTACCCCAAACAGGTTCCGTACCTTGACCTGTCTCTCTTTTGTCATCTCATTAGCAAAAACAATGTTTAGTTCGAGCTGCTGAAGACACGTTGCGAGTGTTCCTGATTTGTTTGAACTTTCTGATGTTTTATTTCTGATAACTGCCTGGAGCCGGTTGAGTGAATCTCTAATTTCCTCCAAAACTTCATGTCGGTTTTTCAGTGCTGGATCAACGTCTGGATGAGCTATGGCAACACGACAAGATGAAAACAATCTCTCACGGCATCGATTCCACATGGCTTTGACAAGAGCTAAATCCTCTTTTCTCTCTGTGTACAGAAGATCCTTCTGTCGAACTGAAATCTGTCTCATGAGAGAGTCCATGTAGTGTGTTAACTGTTTGAACCCATCCTCTAACCGGTGCATATCTGAACATCTCTCTAGATGATCGAGAGCCATCATAACCTGCTTCACCAAACGTTCCATTAAAATTAAATCTGCTGAGTCTATAACAAGTAGGACCTGAGTGATATTGTTGACGACCTGTTTTGACAAATCCAAAATAGCTCCACCCTCCTTAAGCTCTGTCTCGAGTTTACGTTTTAATAACTTGTGCACCTCGAGGGTTCTTGTACATGCTTCCTCCAACTCCTCCCGTATCTCAGGATGCTCATGAGCTATCCCCCTGGCAACCTCGGTTATTGAATGAGATACTTTGTTGACATTCCGGGCACAATGGATCAATTTCTTGTGTTTTGTTCCCTTCTTTTTGTTGCAGTATCCGGTCATGAGACCGACCTGGACCGCCAGGGGGTTCACAACGCTCCAAACTGATCTGGTCGGGATTTCTAGGTCTACCACTGGGAAGGGACATTGTAACATCCTAGGGGGAGGGGATTAGATGTAAGACATTATTTCACAGAATGGCGTACACGGAAAATCAGATAGATTTACGGATTAGATGGTGAGATTGGATATTTGTAAGACTCTCGTTACGGGGTACCTGGGTTAGGCGATGTACCTCACCCACGCGACAGTGGGATAAAAAGAGATGCTTTAATGCACGGAATTGTTTGGTCAACGTAAAAACCCCTTACCCCTGGATTAAGATTGAGTCCAATTTCATGATCCGAAATGTCCAGCAAGACTTAAAAAAAATAAAAAAAAGTAAAAATTGGTTGGAATTTGCTACAGACCCCTCCGTAGTATCGAAAATGACGAAACTGCCCTGAAAACAGCGCTTTTCAAGAACGCGACGTCGAATTTTTGAAACTTCTTTTGCAAATTTCTTTTGGAATTTTAAACTTGAGATTGAATTCTCTTCAATGCAGCGCGCGCTTGAGTGAATTTGCGCGGCACTAAAATGCAGCATAATATTGTATTTCTCGCGTGTAGAAACAAATGGGCCAAATCAATACTAAATAGTATTAATATTATTTCTCTTTTCTTTGTGGTCATAGTATTGACCAGATTTTACTTTTAAGCATTAAAATAATGTTTTACAGAAAGTTAACTTGTCATGACTTTATTTTTTACAATATCACAGTGTGATTCACACAAAACAGGTAAACTTACAGGCTCATATAACAATTAGATATGCATAACATTTTAGTAGTACAACTTGATAAACGGTAAAATAAAAGCATAACTATAATAACTCGTTGATTGTTTTTACAAACTGTACCCTGCCCGTAGAGCTAGGCAAGAGGGAGCTCTGTGTTTTGACAAAAATCTCAACATGTATAAACTCAACCTTAGGATTACTTGTTATGTTCTAACCTTTTTATTTTATTTTCTAACTGGAGTCATAACTTGGCAAAGGATTACACACAAACACGTATAAATGTTCTTGAATCCGATTAAATATTTGTATTTACTATTCACTTAATAACTCTCACAGTCCTAAATAACTCTTCGCCTATTACAATAATATTAACAACCCCATACAACCAATAATCAGTAAACAGGATCACGTTCCTCAGTTCTTCACCCTATCCTCTCTCTATCTCATCTTAGTTCATCTTTTGACACTGAAAATAAGATGGTTAAAATTCGGGTTTTTGGGAGTAAAAGAGAGGATTGCGTCCTCAAATAAGGGACAAGAAATCAAGAGATAACGCAAACATGGCCATGGAAAGGGAGTGAGTGAGTCAATACTACCCTCTTCGCACTGTGCTGAGTTAAGCCTTTGGAATTAGCCCAAAGATTTGGTGCGGCTACGTGACGATGTATTATCACACTGCACACATATTATTAATATTATGGGGTTAAGTCTCTGTCACAACCACACGGCGACTATAAACGTAGTTTCATGAGGGTGTGGTGTCATGAGGGTGGTTTTTTAGTTTCAACAGAGAGAGATAGCAAATTATGGTCAATCAGGTCCCCGAATATACCCCGCTTACATTTCACAGTTCACACGCAGCATGCTGCTACAACGTACAGTAGTAACCACAAAATGTAACCACAAAACCACACAATATGTAAAAGTTGTTTTGTTTAGAGTTTACCATGGCGCGCAACTATCACTACCAAAACCAGGTCCGCGCGTTCCAAACAAGCATGAAGGTTGGACGTGGTGTTTGCATGTGTGATCTTGAGCTGTAATATCTCTGTGTTGAAGCAGTATCAAGTATCTCTCTCTGTCTGATCGATCATCAGATGACATCTCGTGACGAGGGGGATGACAAGAATTACTGTCTCCTTCAGTGTACCGTGATAATGTGTGTAAAATCCCGAAGAAATCGTGATTCATGTGAGCTTGGATATATCGTGAATCTGACATTAGAAGAATAGAGAGCTAAGGACATGGGCCATGACCAAAAGCTATCTAAGGAACCGATTATCTAGAAAAAGACACCCATGGCTAGACAGAGGGAGAGTGTCCACTCTCAAGACTCAGCTATTATTAGAATTGAAGCGAGGAAACCCAAAGCAAACCCAGTATGTGTTTAGCACACACTATAACCTATCTGCACCACCCAAAGCCAACTAAGTCCTGGAGACTTGTGCTGCCTAGTAATCTTTGTGTTACTAAACTAAACAATACAACCTCAACTGTTGATATAGTGGACACACTCACCTAACTCTATAGACTTGAAGCTGGTTTGGCAACTGACTTTCCACTCCTTCCTCCCCTCTCATTTTCCTCTTGAGTTCAGTAGTAGGAACAGTTGTCAGGTACTCTATCCGAACTGACCCATAACCAATGTACCGCTGAGCAATCGTCTTCATTGTGTGGTCTTGGATGGGCTCTGGGACCAGGAAATATAACTGAAATGGAAGTAGGGGTTAAAATTTAGAGTCAGAAAATTTAGTATCATCATAAGTTTTAATAAATTGTATCCCCTCTCTTTCTCTCGGGATGCTCTGGAGACATCCAGGCACGAGTCGAAAATGTAATATCGTATTATTAGCAGCAGGTATTTCTGCAGGTTCTACAGAAGATGAGAGAGAACTGAATGGATTTTGCGTGTTATGACTTATGCACACTGCCATGGCAGTATGAATATATTCAAGATAGCGTGTAACATTTTGAATAAATAATATTGACGTTGAGATAAACCTTGACGTTGAGGTAAAGATATTAAATGGACAAGCAAACAATGTATTTATAATTATTAGCACAGAGCTGCTATCAATTTACGGGTAATTCGAGACTAGTATAATACAGCTGTTGCCTAGCTATCCCCCACCAACTATTACCGGTATATCGTATACCAAACCCCTACCAAACCCTCACAGAGCGTGAGCCACACAAGTATAACGTTGATTTAAACCACCAAACTAACCGGTTTGTTGGTAGTGAAGCACTTTTCCCACAGTTTAACAGGGACCATCATAGAGGGTGAGTACAATATGTAAAAGTTGTTTTGTTTAGAGTTTACCATGGCGCGCAACTATCACTACCAAAACCAGGTCCGCGCGTTCCAAACAAGCATGAAGGTTGGACGTGGTGTTTGCATGTGTGATCTTGAGCTGTAATATCTCTGTGTTGAAGCAGTATCAAGTATCTCTCTCTGTCTGATCGATCATCAGATGACATCTCGTGACGAGGGGGATGACAAGAATTACTGTCTCCTTCAGTGTACCGTGATAATGTGTGTAAAATCCCGAAGAAATCGTGATTCATGTGAGCTTGGATATATCGTGAATCTGACATTAGAAGAATAGAGAGCTAAGGACATGGGCCATGACCAAAAGCTATCTAAGGAACCGATTATCTAGAAAAAGACACCCATGGCTAGACAGAGGGAGAGTGTCCACTCTCAAGACTCAGCTATTATTAGAATTGAAGCGAGGAAACCCAAAGCAAACCCAGTATGTGTTTAGCACACACTATAACCTATCTGCACCACCCAAAGCCAACTAAGTCCTGGAGACTTGTGCTGCCTAGTAATCTTTGTGTTACTAAACTAAACAATACAACCTCAACTGTTGATATAGTGGACACACTCACCTAACTCTATAGACTTGAAGCTGGTTTGGCAACTGACTTTCCACTCCTTCCTCCCCTCTCATTTTCCTCTTGAGTTCAGTAGTAGGAACAGTTGTCAGGTACTCTATCCGAACTGACCCATAACCAATGTACCGCTGAGCAATCGTCTTCATTGTGTGGTCTTGGATGGGCTCTGGGACCAGGAAATATAACTGAAATGGAAGTAGGGGTTAAAATTTAGAGTCAGAAAATTTAGTATCATCATAAGTTTTAATAAATTGTATCCCCTCTCTTTCTCTCGGGATGCTCTGGAGACATCCAGGCACGAGTCGAAAATGTAATATCGTATTATTAGCAGCAGGTATTTCTGCAGGTTCTACAGAAGATGAGAGAGAACTGAATGGATTTTGCGTGTTATGACTTATGCACACTGCCATGGCAGTATGAATATATTCAAGATAGCGTGTAACATTTTGAATAAATAATATTGACGTTGAGATAAACCTTGACGTTGAGGTAAAGATATTAAATGGACAAGCAAACAATGTATTTATAATTATTAGCACAGAGCTGCTATCAATTTACGGGTAATTCGAGACTAGTATAATACAGCTGTTGCCTAGCTATCCCCCACCAACTATTACCGGTATATCGTATACCAAACCCCTACCAAACCCTCACAGAGCGTGAGCCACACAAGTATAACGTTGATTTAAACCACCAAACTAACCGGTTTGTTGGTAGTGAAGCACTTTTCCCACAGTTTAACAGGGACCATCATAGAGGGTGAGTAGACGTAGTAACTCTGGAAGTCTGAACTACCGCATTCCATCTGGGGAGGGGGGAGTTAGAAAATCGTGGAAAGTAAAGGGCGGGAAAAGGGAGATCGAAGTTGTGGTTAGGGGTAGGAGAGAGATTTAAGTGAGAGATTGTCTGATATGATAGACAATCGATTTCCTGCGTCTAAACTCTAACCCCGAGGGCAATATAAAGCCTGGTAGCCTAGTGGACTGTATAGGGTTGAGATAGCCTTAGTAATAAGCGGAAACTTGTATTGTATTGTCTCTCTGTGTACGTTCTGGATGGAGCACAATGCAATTAACACTACCTAGGAGAGTATGAGAAGAAGCATAGCTGCTGTTACATGTGTAATGTGTATTGTACGGTGTACCTACGACGTTAATTAATCGTCGTGCAATGTGTACGATCACTTCTACGTACACTGACTTCTTTACAAATTAGTAAAGATGCTTCCTATAAGTTGTATACATCTGTCTGTGAATTGTTTGATGTCTCAATTCTCAAATGTCGTGCTAGGCAAGTGTGTAATAAGGGCTATAATTATTCGCTGAGAGAAGAGAGCTAAGGTTTGTACACACGCAAAGGTGTGGTAGTGTGGTAAAAATCCGAGTGGTTTTCAGCAGGAAGTGCTACAGCTAAAAACACACCCACTGAAAACCAATGATGTCTAATTACAGACTACAGTTTCCCATCCACCAATGCTAATTATATTGTTCATACTCTCACAAGACACCACGAGGCAGTTTGAACAAGTCAACCCACTTCCCCCTCCCGTAACTAATTATAATGTGTGTGGATGTGTATACTCTCTTCTCAAAGCAGCCTGAACAAGTACATGAGGGGAGTGAGTAGGAAGTGAGTGGTCTGGTATCATCGAGCAGTCCACAATATTAGGATTGGAGTGCTTGGTAAAACAGCTTGATACCCTAACATTCTCACAGGCTAGTCTGTTCAGCACCACCTCAATCTCTTCCACTAAGGATTCTGTGAAGAAAACAACGAGGGAGGGAAGGAGGTGGTCGGCAGTCAGGGTTTCTTGGATTAGGGTTGAAGCTGCACCTGAAGAGGGAGGGGGAGGATATTATTTTATGAAGTTCACATTTTGGAGAGAAAGATAGGGTATTACTTTCTCTGTGATTTTGATAAAAACGTTTTACGTCTCTTTTCTTCGTAATCATATAACCAACGAATCCAGAGACTGTAGTATTATAAAGAAATTGTGTGCCGAGAAAGATAAAATTAAAGAAGTTATAAATGTATCAAACATCTGCTGCCAGCATGCTAGGATATCAAATTTCAAACTATTCAAAATTCCTGTCTGGCAGTGAAACATCCCCATCTGCATGACTCACCAAACACATCCAGGGGTATATCCCGTTTGATTTTGTGATTGCACATCCTCTGATTCAGCGTACTGCTGACATCAAGAGCACCCGAGGTTGTCAGGGTTACTGCCGTGCATTCCTTTATCACCACGGGCAACGTGGGGGGAGAAGAGGGGGAGGTGTCGCGTTTGGTGTGTGCTGGAGCGTAGGTGGGATCTGAAGTATGAGTTGGTGGTTATTCCTTATAAGGAATACTCTATTGCTGCCCAAGCCGGTATTTAAATTTAAAATACTGTACAAACTACAATCTCAAATAAAACTACCAAAAACCTTGATCATATTTAGAACAACTTACAGCAATTTGGATGGAGAGGTGGCATTCTGTTATCCCATCCCCGTTTCGAGCACATCTCTTCCAACCACTCCAAACTAACATCCCCCTTCTCCTCCAGACCTCCCTCGTTGAGGTTGTTAGCTATTGTGTTGTGAAATTTGAGTTTGTTTAAGGATTCTGACATGTATGTCCCCAGGTTCTTCTTGACGTACGGATCGTACATTAGTAATCGACCCGACACTGGAGGGACGACCGTGGAGCCAGATTACAGATCACAAAATTATAGAATGATATACTGCGAGGAGTCCAATTCACATGCCAGAAAGTGTAGGTAACGGAGAATTATCTGGGAGGGGGTAAGGTCGGGTGTGGTCCCCGGGAGTGGTTCGAATGTTTGGGGGTCAATCAAGGGGTATTGTTGGTGGTGGGTTAAATAGTAAAGGTAGAGGATAATGTGGCCGTATGTTGATAGGCCTCCCGTTTTAGCACTGCTGTACTTTGTTAAACCTAACAGTGACTTGAGGAACTTGAAAGCAACCGCTACTTCCGGGTATGTTTTAGCGTATGTTCTCAGAAGATTTGAATTGTGTATCACTGCCTTTCGGGGGAGGGCAGGAACAGAGAAACTGATGTCACATGACAACCCGGTATTTCGGTGGTGAACCGTTACTATGGGAACGCTGGCATTCCGTAACACACTCTGTATTGAAAACAAATCCTGACCTGATGACTTAAGATGCTGCACCAGGGTTCGTAGCTGCGGATCGGAGCCATTTTCTTTCAGCACAAACAATATATCAACATCTGACCGAGCCGTCCTGAAACCGTTAACAGATGACCCGAATATGTGAGTGCTGCTAATTCTGAGGCACTCATGAGCTATCCGTGTCAAATCGTGTACCAGTCTCTTAACCCGGGAGGAATGACCTGCCTCTGGTTCGAGTCGCCTGTGGCACCGATCAATGAGGGCGTCTAGTTTTCTAGGTCTCTGGACATTGTGTGGTAACTCAATAAAGAATACCCGCCCGTCTTCCACGACGGTAAAGGCTGTCATTATCCGGTCATAGATATACTGAAACAGAAAGACTGTTAGAGAATACATTTAATAAAGTGATCTGCCAATTATGTAGCCATTCTACCTTACGTCCGGATGATAATTTTAGCGTGTGTGTCTGCTTAAAAGTTCGTTCAGGGATTATTTATCTAGAATAGGTACATTTAACATTCTATAACCTGAGCTCGCGAAAAGGGGGTCGAGCGAGGCAATAATTTTCATGCCATCTGAGTGTTGGCTGACTTTCAGTTAACTGCTAAAGCTATGTGTGCATTTGGCATTTGGCAATGGTGCTAAATTTATTTCTCACGATTGTTGTATTCGAGTTTCGACTCAAGTTATTGTTTTTTGTCATTGGTTATCAATGATAACTTATCATTATATACATTTCGTATTCCTCCAAGACGTCCCCGTTGGTGAAAACCCGAAACCTTGGACCCAGAGTCCGATTTTGATTTCCCCGAACTCCCAAAGTCAAAAGTGGACTTGCCAACCGATTGTGTTTAACAAATATTGTCGGCCGATATTGGCCGATATTGGCCTATCGGCCGATATTGGCCTTCAATATAAATAGCGGTACACACACTGACAATATCAATGGTAAATAAATACAAACGGGGTCAATAAGTTATATAAATATTAAAAATTAGTCTATTTGGTAGATACTGTCGTCCCTGCAGCTGCCGCTGCTGCCTTCCGCCCTAAGCCGTCCGCGGTGTCCCCTAATGGAGATGGTGACAGACCGGACCACAGCAAACGACAGCCTAAGCCTCAGATACCGGATACATTGATCATAAGAATATCCAGTTTTTTTAGCTTTTTTCTCAGCTAGTTGCTTCAGGGTCTTATCAAACTCTCTTCCGAGGCCCCCTGTAGTAGACATTACTAAAGGTGTAAATGTAGACTTTTCCACCTCAAGGACGCGGTGGAGGTAGGATGTTTTCTTCTCCTTCTCGTGCTTTTCATAGGTCTTGGCGATTGTCTGGTTTGAGTTGGACGATATCCTTGGATTGAAAATCCTTACATCGAAATAGATATTATCCATATCCGACCAAAAGCCACGACTGCTGATGTCGAGTCTGGCGCCATCTGCTGTTATAGTGCCAGCCGGAAGATTCACCCCTCGAACATTTAGGAGATGGGGTTCGATCTTAGTGTCAATGCAAACTTTATTCAGTTCGTGGCCAATGAGATCTCTGACGTTGTTGTGTCGGAAACATACAAAACCTCCGAGTTTACAAGATATGAGGTGATCGATGGTGTTTTCTTCCCCACATGCACAGTGCTGAGGTAATGTCAGGGACGCAGCTGGGCCTTCGGCCCACCGCGTACCTGGGCGTTCAGGGGTCTTGGGCGCTAGCCCGGGTCAGGGGGAGTGGGGGGTCAAACCCCCCACAAGCGGGGCCCAGGGGCGCAGCCCCGGCGGGGGTGTAGGGGGCAGAGCCCCCGCGAGCAGGGTCCAGGGGCTGCAAGCCCCGGTGGGGGTCCCGGACGGATGAACGCCCAGACGCACGGTCAGCTCCGCCTCTGGGTAATGTCCGTCCGACTAGAGGCAGTTAATTGGCATACGCTGCAGGCCCTTCAAGATGAGCATGAGGGGATGAGGGGATTGCAGCGCATTCCAAGGCAGTTAAAAACTCCAAAATTTTCGAATTTTTCGTTTTTGAAATTTGAAACTTTGATTTTATTTCTCGTGCGCGGCGCGATTAGGAATGCTGAAAGCGCGGCGTAACGACGAATTAAACGTAGCGCGCGAAAAATTTAAAATTCCCACGGCATCTTGGTGAAAAGTAAGTTGCATTGGAAAAACTTTTTTTTTCTTTTTACAAAATTTTTGAAAACCGCTTCTTTTTTCAGTGTCAGGAAGCCGTGGGAGCGACTGGCCAACGTACAGGGGGCTGCCCTTTAAGGTCTGGTTAAATAGCGTCATGTTTAGGGTTATCTGTTAGCGCTGTCGCCTATCGATTATCTATCAGAGCTGATATTGGGGGCCGGCCAATAATTAATGAGGTTGAGGTCTTGTCCAGCATTTTTTGAATAAATGAGGGCCCTCATTAATCCTCAAAAATCCTCAAAAACCTCAATAATCCTCAAAAACTATTTTATGTTTTTTACATTAAAATTGGTGATGATTATTGATCAAAAGACACTTAATCATTAATTTCATGTCTATTGGACATATTTTCGTCAGGAATTGCTTCATTATAAACCTTTTTTAGTCGAAAATAGAGTCTCTGTTTTTGGTCCAAATATCATTAGATTTTTCACCCGGGAAGTCACAAGTTCGAACCCCTTGTCAGGCAAGAAAAAATTTTCTCCCGAAATTATTTGAAATCACATAATAGCCTATCATTACGTTTATCTTGACCTTTTAATAGTTTTTGGTGGTTTAATTGGTCTAATTAACTCAAGTTATCGACCTTTATTAGCATTAAATAATTGTTGAGGAATATTGAGGATTTTTGAGGATTTTTGAGGTCTTGTCCAGCAAATAATAAATGAGGATTTTTGAGGTGACCTCAAAAATCCTCATTTATTACGGCCGGCTCCCCCCCAGTTTATGGGCCTCGTCTTACATGCTACGAAGGAGTTGTAAGGGCCACTGTCACCGAGCATAACCCAAAGTTGGACTAAGCGATTGAAAACATTTTTCCAATTTATACTCAGGTGTGATCGGTTATAATTCTAACTGTTTTGATTTCTCAACAACATATATTCTCCATTAGCATGTGCACAGTGTTCACTGCTACTGTGTCCCCTGATTAAAGTTTACCCACTGTCATGTTTCTGCTACTGCTTCTCTCCCTCTCCTTGGTATCCTTTTCGACAACAGATGAAATTGCCGCGTTTCCGAATATTTCTGCGACACTCGGAAAAGACGTGGAACTTCGATGTTCCGTTCGTTACTTTACATATTACAATATGACTACTTGTTACGAAGACACCTGTGGAATAACTTGGAAATTTGAAGGGAAACTAATTAAAAACTCTTCCCGTGTCCAAATGAGCCAGTTTTATTCGGCTGGTTTTGCTGCTTTGACCTCGGATTCTGCAACAACTGCAGCAAAGGTCGGTTTGAAAACTATGCTAGAATTCGACAGGAAACCTTACAAGGACGTGTACAATTACAGGTACGTTAACAGGTACAGGGACAGTGATCCCCCGGCGATAGTGTATTTGAACAGCGTTGTAACGATTACTGGAGTGACTGGTGAGGATTTGGGGGTCTATACCTGTAACTATACCAGTCATGATCCTAGTAGTAGTTATTGGAAACGTCCCGAATTGCAATGGGTGAAGAACGTCACGCTCTATGAATCTGATTCGGTTATAGAAAATAGCAATACGGCTGGAATTTACTCCAAACGTTACGGTGAATTTGATAAACCCTCAACTATTTATGCCCAGTGCATCACCTCTGGAGGTCCGCCAGTTTGGAAGGCCAGGGTTGCTACTGACGACTGTCCTGAATCTTACACCAGCAGAAACAATTCTTGTGAAGACAGGTCCATGATGAGCTTAGAGGAGCTGAAAACGCAGGATTTTTATCATTGTATCAATTTAACGGAGGCCACCTCTTCTGACGGATTTTCAATCATCAAGTTCACTGGCGTGGCCTGTGAGGCAGACATTTTGGAGACTGTGGTGTTTTACTGCCTTGAAAGTAACCACGATTCATCTTGGGATGGTTATTTTTCCCTAACTCAAGCAAAAAAAGAAGCAGTGTCCGTTCAATTTCACCGATATTGGAGAATGGTAAACCCGGAGAGGGTTGATGAGATACCCTTCGGAATAATTGGTATATTTTCATCCTTGTCTGTCCTTCTCATTATTGCACTAATCATTGCTGCTGTAAGAGGAAAGTGCTGTTATAAACGTCGTAAATTCATCGCAACTCCTATTGGGGCTCCAGTCTCTACTACGGCTGTTATTCCTATTCAACAACCGGGTGCACCCCCTGAATACAGTCCAACTGAGGCTATCTAATTAACTGAAAACAATTTAATCTAAACTTAAAACTGTGTTTTCTGGTTTTATTGAACTCTTGAAGTAGTGTTGAGTTTCTTATCTTTTATACGAATCTTTCTTTTATTATATAACTTATTTAATATTTTATATTTGTAGAATTTTGTTGTTGTGTAAAATGAGCAGGCTTAGAGGGACCCAGATCCTTTCCCACCCTTCACAAATCTTACGTTCGCCCCTTCACACTAGGCCTCTGCTTACCTCGAGTACCCCTGCCGCTCGAACGTTGAAATCTAGTCAATCGAACACATGTTTATGTAATACATTTTTATAATATCTTGTTTTTATTTTCTATTTTCTAAATTTTCTGTTGTCCCGATTGCGTCTATACTATGTATATTGACTGATTTCTAACGTGTTTCCTATTTCTAGCAAAGACAGAACCATGGCCGATAACAAGTAAGCATTCAACAAATTACAATATTCATTATTCCCATCTTCGTATCCTCGCCCTGGTCGCTACCACAATCTTTCCCTTCTTTCGGAAAGCTTGTACAGGCAATCAACCAATCGGACCCCGATCTAACATGATCTAACATGATACCTAACACCCCCCTCTCATCAGGGATGATCTGGGTACCGCTATCCTGAACACCAAGCCCAGGGCCAACAGGCTCATCGTGGAGGAGACCATCAACTCTGACATCTCCGTGGTTACCCTCTCCCAGGCTAAAATGGACGAACTCCAGCTCTTCAGAGGTGACTTTACAGATAACATATATTTTATCACAATGGGATCATAATATCATGACTTATTATATTTGAGTGCCCCCTCTTATCGAAAGATTGTAAAAAAGGGGTGACTCTGATTTACCCTAATACATTGCCCAAACTTTGTATCCCGTTTACAGAAACCAATAATCTCATATCATTCAGGTGACACCGTCCTGTTGAAGGGAAAGAAGAGGAAGGACACTGTCTGTATTGTTCTGTCTGACGAGTCATGCCCCAATGAGAAGATTCGAATGAATAAGGTACATCAAAGTTGTATACTAATTCTATCTATATCATGATCAAAGTTGTACTAATCAAAGTCGCATATATTACTGTTCTGCTTGCCTCCAAGAATACACAAACACGGTGTATGAGAATCAGTGGTTAATTTAAATTTGCATCATAGCACTTCTTGTACAATATCAAATTTCACAACAAAGACTCAATCGGTTTTCTCCCGCCGAATGTTTCCAAACTTGACTCTTTCTCCTTCCACACCAGGTGACAAGGAACAACCTGCGGGTAAAGTTGGGAGACGTTGTCAGTATTACAGCGTGCCCGGATGTTAAATACGGTAGCAGGATCCATGTTCTACCGATTGACGATACTATCGAGGGACTAACCGGGTTAGTAGTGTTAAAATAAGTAGATAACAGATCTCCGTTTTAAATACGCGTTTAGTTGGTTTTAGTTGTTATATCATAGAAAACTCATAGATTTTAGAATCAAATGATTTCAACAAATGAAAAATATCTTTGCATGATATACTTTGTTGTAGATCTCGAGAGTAAGAACCCGTGGGTACACATGATCTTTAGTAAAGTGTGGCACATGGTACAGTGCGGCACATGGCACATGATCTGTACAGTGTGGCACACACGTTTCAACTCTTGTAATTTGTTCGTCAAATGACAACTACTAAATAATATTGAGAGATCGTACCCCGTGTACTATAGCCTCAATTTTCTATCTCTACCTTTATGCCCTTTATTTTTATCCGGCTCACAGCTCATAAATTCTCCAAAAATCTAACCCCTGATCCCTTCTTCCCAGAAACCTATTTGACGTGTTCCTGAAGCCTCACTTCCTGGAAGCCTACCGACCAGTCCGAAAGGGTGACCTCTTCCTTGTGAGGGGCGGTATGAGGGCTGTCGAGTTCAAGGTATGTGGTAATATTGTACGAGAGAGTCTGAACAGTGACACATCTTCACTGCAATTACTATGAATTACTTAACTCTTGACTCTCTGAAAATACACAGAATTTGTTACTTCTAAATGATTCTGCTTCATTTCTAACAATTATCTATCTGCCTCTAGGTTGTAGAGACAGACCCTGCTCCCTATTGTATTGTCGCCCCTGACACGGTGATTCACTGTGAGGGAGAGCCTATCAAGAGGGAAGAAGAGGAGGACAAGCTTAACGAGATCGGTATGTTCCCCAAAAAACAACCCTTTCCCTAGACAGTACATCTGGGACCTCCCTTTAGCGCCGCAGAACCCAGACACACCTCCCCCTAGCCCTGCAGAACCCTTTTGTTCCTAGTCATATATTCGCTAACTCATGATTCCTCTAGAGTGTGTTACCATGGTTACAACCCCCTCTCTCTCTCTCTCTCTCTCTCTCTCTCTCTCTCTCTCTCTCTCTCTCTCTCTCTCTCCATCTATCTATCTATCCTTCCAAACCAGGTGACAAGGAACAACCTGCGGGTAAAGTTGGGAGACGTTGTCAGTATTACAGCTTGCCCAGATGTTAAGTACGGTAGTAGGATCCACGTTCTACCCATTGATGATACTATTGAGGGACTCACTGGGTTAGTAGTGTGTTACAGATCTCCGTTTTATATGCTAGTTATTTCATAAAACGGGTATAAAACTCATCGATGTTAGATCAAATGATTTCAACAAATGAAATATCTTTGCATGATAGTATCATGATGATATACTTTGTTGTAGATCTCGAGAGTAAGAACCCGTGGGTACTGCACATGATCTGTATAGTGTAGTACTGTACAGTGTAGTACAGTGTGGCACACACGTTTCAACTCTTGTAATTTGTTCATAATATTGAGAGATCGTACCCCGTGTACTATAGCCTCAATTTTCTATCTTTAGTCTTTACTATTATTTTCATCCGGCTCACACCAACTTATTAAGTCTAAGATTATCCAAGAATACTAACCCCTCACTTCGTTCCCAGAAACTTGTTTGACGTGTTCCTGAAGCCTCACTTCCTGGAAGCCTACCGACCAGTCCGAAAGGGTGATCTCTTCCTTGTGAGGGGTGGCATGAGGGCTGTTGAGTTCAAGGTACGTGGTAATATCACAGTGATAGGGAGAGTCTGAACAAGTCAGTTAATCATCTTCACTGAAAATACTACGAATTACTGCACTTTGACTCTCTGAAAATACACAGAATTTGTTACTTCTAAATGGTGGGGATTCTATTCTACTGCTTCATTTCTAACAACTATCCATCTAGGTTGTAGAGACAGACCCTGCTCCCTATTGTATTGTCGCCCCTGACACGGTGATTCACTGTGAGGGAGAGCCTATCAAGAGGGAAGAAGAGGAGGACAAACTTAACGAGATCGGTACGTTCCCCAAATACCCCATTTTACTGGACAACCCTTTCCCTAGACAGTACATCTGGGACCTCCCTTTAGCGCTGCAGAACCCAGAAACACCTCCCTTTGTTACTTTGGTTCCTAGTTATAATATTCGCTAACTTCTGGTTCCTCTAGAGTGTGTACTGTGTTACCATGGTTACACCCCCCCCCTCCATCCCAGGTTACGATGATATCGGTGGAGTTAGGAAGCAGTTGGCCCAGATTAAAGAGATGGTCGAACTGCCCCTCCGACATCCCCAGCTGTTCAAGAGTATCGGAGTGAAGCCTCCCCGGGGTATCCTCATGTACGGTCCCCCTGGTGCCGGTACGTTATTTTGGGAGAATGTTCAGTTTTGGACTTAGAAATTCTGTTCAATTCTTGGTGGAGAGTATTGTTGTTCTAGCTTGTTAGAACTAAATATGTTCCCTAATTTTCCCTAATAACATTCCATATTTCCACTCGCAGGTAAGACCCTGATTGCCCGAGCTGTCGCTAACGAAACTGGTGCCTTCTTCTTCCTGATCAACGGCCCTGAGATCATGAGCAAGTTGGCTGGAGAGAGTGAGAGCAACCTGAGGAAGGCGTTTGAGGAAGCTGAGAAGAACGCTCCCTCCATTATTTTCATCGACGAGATCGACTCTATTGCTCCCAAGAGGGAGAAAACTAACGGAGAGGTATGTGACGTCATAGAGAGAGAGAGAGAGGGAATGCGAGTTAGAGGGTGAGAGGGAATGAGAAGCAATGAGTAGGAGATAGAGAGGAAAAAGTGAGATAATACGAAAGAGGGCAAGAGAGTTAAACAGTGAGATGAATAGAGAGAGGGAGAGAGATTTAGAGGGGAGAGAGTGAGATATATGAGTGAGAAGGGAGCAGACAGCAGTTAAGAAGGGGGTATTAGATCATCACAACACACATCTCAACAAGTAACGACACATATTCCACGCTGCAAAATATGTGCTGTCATTCTCTCTCATTAGCCAAGCTGTTGTTCTTAAAAAAACTCGAACACAGTACACCAAATCAAATACCCCAAGGCCCAACCCCACGCCGCGCCCGCCATCCCCACCATTCACTGATACCAACTAACCCCGTCCTCCGTCCCTAGTCCCCCTCCTAACCCCCCCACCCCACAGGTTGAGCGAAGGATAATCTCCCAGTTGCTGACCCTTATGGACGGTATGAAGAAGAGATCTCACGTCGTTGTCATGGCTGCCACAAATCGACCCAACGCAATCGACCCTGCCCTCCGACGATTCGGCCGATTTGACAGGGAGATTGATATTGGTATTCCTGATGTTATTGGACGTCTGGAGATCCTTAGGATCCACACTAAGAACATGAAACTTGGTAAGTCACGTGACCGGTGACGTCATATTATATCATGACGTGTGTAATAACTACTTACTAGTGACCGTGTGGCGTGTAGTGCAATTAGCGTGTAATAGGATTTGTTGAATGCTTTCTTTGAGAGTGAGAGAGTTAGGCGTTAGCTACATCCCCCCTACACCCAGTGGCCAGTGCTATATACTTACCTCCCAACTAGAGAGCTTTCTCCAAGCTATAGAGAGAGAGAGTTTCCGGGTTGCTTCCTACACGCACCCTGTATTGTGGTAGCTAAAGTAGAGTGTGGAGTAAAAGAGTAAAACATGCAGTGTCTTTATTAATATGACGCCATACTGCATGATAATACACAGACACAAATCATTCCTCCTCCACTCATCTCTTACATTGTGTTACTACATGACTGTAATGTCGGCCCTCGGTCCATATATGGTTATATCACCATATATGGCTATATCTTTAACCCTCCCCTTTCCAGATGAAGATGTAGATCTAGAAGTGGTTGCCAAGGAGACCCACGGACATGTTGGTGCAGATCTCGCCTCTCTGACCTCCGAGGCGGCCCTCCAGCAGATCAGAGAGAAAATGCAGCTCATTGATTTGGAGGATGACACGATCGATGTTGAGGTGTTGAACTCCCTCGCTGTTACCATGGAGAACTTCAGGGTAAGTAGTGGGGAGGTGTTAGTGGGGAGTAGGGTGAGTAGAGTGGGAGGTGTGAGGTGTAGTGAGGTGGGAGGGGAGGGGAGAGGTGGGAGGTGAGGTGTTGAACTCCCTCGCTGTTACCATGGAGAACTTCCGGGTGAGTTTTGGGTGGGAGGGGGAGAGGTTTTGGACTGGAGGAGTTGTGCAAGATTTGAGTATGTGTTGGCAGGGAGAGGTTAGTTGTGGGCAGGTGTTTGGTTTAGAGTTGTGGTGAAATATCAGGATATATATCTAGAATGAATGAGGTGATATTATACGTGTGTACGGTAGAGAGAAAGTCCAGTCATGATGCTATTTTTAGAGACACACCAAGTTTTCACCTATCTTACTTGTCTCACGACATACAAGACTGTGTGGAGAGAAACAAGGCTACGTCATCTTCATAATTCTTGTTTATCAACCCCAACCACTAACACCTCCCCTCTCCCTCAGTACGCCATGGGTCAGAGCAACCCCAGTGCGCTCCGAGAGACAGTTGTCGAGACCCCCACAGTCACATGGAGCGACATTGGAGGACTGGCGGGAGTTAAACGGGAACTTCAGGAGCTCGTCCAGTATCCCGTGGAACATCCCGAAAAGTTCCTCAAATTCGGCATGCAGCCCTCAAAGGGTGAGTTTTGGGCGTGGCACTGCAGGTGCGCATATGGTTACCGAACAATGCGCAGGAACCGGTGAATCTTAGGGACAATTCAGGAAAGGAGAGCCACGCGACTAGCAAGCATCATAATGAAAGTGCATCGCGCAGCAGTGGCATACATCACGTGACAAATGCGCGCAACACGTCTCATATCTCTCAACTCTTGTTCTCGACGTTTGACCGATATTTGACTGGCAATTCCATGAAAAGTTCCCAATTTTCAGCCAATCTGGTATTTCAGCGAACATGTTCCCAACATCCCCTCTCTTCCCCAGGTGTTCTATTCTACGGTCCCCCTGGCTGTGGTAAGACCCTTCTCGCTAAGGCCATTGCAAACGAGTGCCAGGCCAACTTCATCTCAATCAAAGGACCTGAAATGTTGACCATGTGGTTCGGAGAGAGCGAGGCCAATATCCGAGAGGTGTTTGACAAAGCCCGACAGGCAGCTCCCTGTGTGTTGTTCTTTGATGAATTGGACTCCATCGCTAAGTCGAGGGGAGGTGGTCAGGGTGATGCGGGGGGTGCTGCAGATCGAGTTATTAACCAGATCTTGACTGAGATGGATGGTATGGGTGCCAAGAAGAATGTCTTTATTATTGGAGCTACAAACAGGCCTGATATTATTGATTCTGCTATCATGAGGCCCGGAAGGTTGGATCAGCTCCTGTATATTCCTCTGCCCGATGAGGCTTCTAGGTTGTCTATCTTCCAGGCTAACCTGAGGAAGTCTCCAGTTGCTAAGGTAACTAGAGGACTCCGTCAGATATTTGTAACTAGCTAACTAGAGAACTCAGCGATTTAAAACAATATCAGACATCAGTTCTGTGATTGTTTTATAGGCAATCTGACGAAGACCTGTTATAGAATTGTTTTATTAACCCCCTTCTCTCTCTCTCCCAGGATGTTGATTTGGGCCACATGGCCAAGGTCACTAAGGGCTTCAGTGGAGCCGATTTGACGGAGATCTGCCAGCGAGCGTGCAAGTTGGCCATCCGAGAGGCCATTGAAAGGGACATTGAGCAGGAGAAGAGGAGAGAACAGAACCCGGATATGGATGAGGAGATGGAGGATCCCGTGCCTGAGGTAAAATATACAGAGTGTCATTCGGTACTCAATAGCTTATTTGGTTCCGTACCTGAGGTAAATATACAGGGTTAGGAACATACAAGACTGTGTGGAGAGAAACAAGGCTACGTCATCTTCATAATTCTTGTTTATCAACCCCAACCACTAACACCTCCCCTCTCCCTCAGTACGCCATGGGTCAGAGCAACCCCAGTGCGCTCCGAGAGACAGTTGTCGAGACCCCCACAGTCACATGGAGCGACATTGGAGGACTGGCGGGAGTTAAACGGGAACTTCAGGAGCTCGTCCAGTATCCCGTGGAACATCCCGAAAAGTTCCTCAAATTCGGCATGCAGCCCTCAAAGGGTGAGTTTTGGGCGTGGCACTGCAGGTGCGCATATGGTTACCGAACAATGCGCAGGAACCGGTGAATCTTAGGGACAATTCAGGAAAGGAGAGCCACGCGACTAGCAAGCATCATAATGAAAGTGCAGTGCGCAGCAGTGTCATACATCACGTGACAAATGCGCGCAACACGTCTCATATCTCTCAACTCTTGTTCTCGACGTTTGACCGATATTTGACTGGCAATTCCCTGAAATTTTCATGGAATCGCCAGTCAAATCGATGAAAAGTTCCTAATTTTCAACCAATCTGACATTTCAGAAACATGTTCTAACCTCCCCCTCCTCTCCTCACCAGGTGTTCTATTCTACGGTCCCCCTGGGTGTGGTAAGACCCTTCTCGCTAAGGCCATTGCCAACGAATGCCAGGCCAACTTCATCTCAATCAAAGGACCTGAAATGTTGACCATGTGGTTCGGAGAGAGCGAGGCCAATATCCGAGAAGTGTTTGACAAAGCCCGACAGGCAGCTCCCTGTGTGTTGTTCTTTGATGAGTTGGATTCCATTGCCAAATCAAGGGGAGGTGGTCAGGGTGACGCTGGTGGTGCTGCAGACCGAGTTATTAACCAGATCTTGACAGAGATGGATGGTATGGGTGCTAAAAAGAATGTCTTTATTATTGGAGCTACTAACAGGCCTGATATTATTGACTCTGCTATCATGAGGCCCGGAAGGTTGGATCAGCTGCTGTATATCCCCCTACCTGATGAGGCTTCTAGGTTGTCTATCTTCCAGGCTAACTTGAGGAAGTCCCCAGTTGCTAAGGTAACTAGAGAACTCTATTTAAAACAGTATCAGACATCTGTCACAGTTCTGTCAGTTCTGTGATTGTTTTTGTTAACCCCACTAAGGGAAGACCTGTTGTATAATTGTTTTACTAACCCCTTCTTTACCAGGATGTTGATTTGGGCCACATGGCCAAGGTCACTAAGGGCTTCAGTGGAGCCGATTTGACAGAGATCTGCCAGCGAGCGTGCAAGTTGGCCATCCGGGAGGCCATTGAGAGGGACATTGAGCAGGAGAAGAGGAGAGAACAGAACCCCGACATGGATGAGGAGATGGAAGATCCCGTACCTGAGGTAAACATTACAGAGTTTTATCGAGGGGGGGGGATAATCATAGCTCTGAAAAGCTCCCGGAGACTCATAATATAACTATAGATTCCCGATATATCCATTATGCGGCATTTTCGGAGCGTGCTGTCCTATCCCCTGCGCGTCTTTTTACGAGACTGCTCTGGTCCAGGTCAGCGGCTATTGAAATGCTAACCATAGCTTCGCGCACTCTCTACAACACGCTCTCCCCCTATATTTTGTATGAAAGGGTGTGCTAGTCACGTGCTAGTCACGTGACTGAGAGGGAGCGCCGCGCACGTTTGCTCGAGCACGCGGCTAGAAGTTTGCTCGAGCACGCTCCTAAAAGAGAGCAATACTGATTACATGCGTGAATTAACATACCCTCCCCTATTTTCAGATTTCCCGAGCACACTTCACCGAATCCATGCGATTTGCTCGAAAGTCCGTCCCTGACTCCGACATCAGACGGTACGAAATGTTCAGCCAGACCCTACAACAGAGCCGAGGGTTCGGTAACAACTACCAGATGCCCAGTGCCGGAGAGGGAGCTGCAGAGGGTGGAGCTGCCCAACCGACAATTGATGAAGAAGATGACCTATACGCGTGAGGTGGACGGGGCCTCAGGAGGTAGTGTTGAGTAGTGGTGCTGGGAAGGGAGAGACTGTTATTGTAACACTCTAGCATGTGGTGTTACTATATATATTGTTTTTCAAAATAGAACTCTCGCGAGCTATCTGTTCTATCGTTCAGTGAACGTGTCATATTTCTGTTCAATTGTTCAAATTAAAAAAATACGGTGCTTTTAATGCTCTATCATAGGGACGGTCGGTAAATCCCCCTTTTTCGACAAATCACTCTTGTTTTTAGCGACCGTCCTCCTGTCTAGTTTTACAAGTACATAGTACTTTCTGTAGGTGGGTCGAGTTAGCGTTGTATTTTCAGAAGAACCACGATAAAGAACTAGTCTGGTGGATTGATATTGGATGAGGAAAGGTGCTGCAGTGGTTATGACCAATGACTATTCATCGGAAGTAGTGAAATGACGTCATGCAATTCCGCATGAATATGAAGGGTATCCATTTAAACAGTTTCGTAAGTGTACCTAAGATCACTGCGCTGAAGAGCGCCAATGTTTTCATTCCATGTTTTATACTTTTGCAGTGTCATTCATCTAATCCGCTCACATCCACTCTCCCTTTTCAGTCTTGGTTACACTTACGGTGGACGTTGGATCGGGAATTGGAATGCTAGACTGCTGTGACTACAAGAGTACAAGGAACCAGAATCACTATCAGGTAGCTATGAGACCCCCAACCCCCTCCCCATTCCCGATATGACATTTTCTTGGTATTGAACAATAAAAGTTCAAAATTAAGCGAAGTTAAGAAAAAAGAATGTTACAATCAAACAGAATATATACCACAGAATATAGAGTTAGCTTTTGTTCGGTTCGTTACCGGTTTTTAGAAGAGGGTCATTCTTCTAGAAAGTGTTCTCCACTTGTTCGACCCTGTCATCACTGAAGATGAGTCAACTATCGTGGCCTGTCGTGTTTACAAGTTTTCACTAGTAAATATGAGACACACCATGACACGCCCCTCGGCCCTCACTCCTCAGATCAGATCCTCTCTCACAAACTGGACTGGTTCTCATTGCTTGGTCCGGGGCTCGCATCCCTACTTCCCTCAATAGGTGTACTAACAGGGCTCGTGCCTAGCACCCTTGTCATTAGCGGAGAGTTCCTAAATACAGTCCCTTGTTCCACCCACGGTGCTACTTTCTCCTTGCTCCCCAGGGTTAGGAACCTCGCACGAAGTTTGCCAGAGAATGCCATGTAAATTAGGGGATTGAAGAAGGAATTCAGAGCGATACAATAGTCCGATACCCGAAAGAAAATATCCGCTGTCCGCTGGGTCATGTGTCGGGTTAGGAGGTTGTGGAAGGGTATCCTAGGCCAGGCAACCAGTAGTCCGTAAAGGTAGAGCCGTTGAGCGTAGCAGAGTATAAACAACACGGAGAGGCACAGTATTGTCTTGGTGGTGCCGTTCAGAAGTTTCTCCCCAGGTCGTATTGGCGGGAGGGGTGGAGGGGGTGGGTTTGGTATAAACTCAACTCTCACAGAATATCCACACCGACATTTGGGTAGGAATGGGGAGAGAATTCCCCAGAGAAACTTGAACACAAACACTACAATGAAGATAACTAGCGTAATCAGGGCCCTGAATATCCACAGAATCTTACCATACCATGTCCCACATCCCGCATATTTATTAAGACACTCCCCAGCTCGTTTGGAAAAATCAACCGACCATTCTTTGGTTGATTTAGCCGTTTTTATCACCCACAACTTGAGCGACACAAAACACGTTTTGCAGACAAACACACAGCTATCTCCACATCCCTCGGTCCGGCACCACCCTGGTGTGATCTTGTTCCAGAGTGCACCCACCCGTTTGTTGATTTGGTGCTTTCTGTTGAGGAGAGAGTAAACGACAGAGGCGTTGGTGTAGGTAACGATTAGGACTGAGGTGAGAAGGGGAAAGAAGTCGAAGAACCAGTTGTAGATAATTGATACGTGGTAGGGGTACGGCTTGAACTGTTGGGAGGAGAGAGAATTGGAGGTTAGTGAGGGGTGAACTAGGACACTTTCAGAGTCACTCATAGCCTACCATACCCTTATTATAGGGAGGGAGAGAGGGGGGGCCTCCCCCGGGGAGGAATTAAAACTCTAATACCAAGGTTCCTAGGACGTCATAAACAAAGTACAAACATACCCTTACCGACATAAGATTGAAAGCACAGAGTGCCTGACTGGGTGCTTTGTAGAAGCTAACAAATACCAATGGATAGAGGGCAGCACAAACAGCCAGGACCCCCACAAGAAACAGGCACGGCATTACGTTCTCTACCCTGAACCTGGGGGGGGGATATATAAGCTCACGGATAATAATAGACTTCGTAACCAAGAGAAAATGGGAGTCAGAAGGGGGAAAGGGTGAGTCAGAATGTGGAAAAGAGGTTCGGATTTTGCTGTATGGCGGCGCCATACCCCATTTGATTTGACAGTGCGCTCAGATCGGGTCGGCGGCGCCAGACAGGGATTTTGGAACTTACAGTGATTGGAATTTCAGAGGGTGAAGCACGGCCACATAACGGGCAATACTTATATATGAAACCAGGATACAGGTGGCAAATGTACCGGTCAACCATAACATCGGCCATAATCCACATAGAATATCGTCAATAATCCTGTGTGGTAGACAGGGGAGGTGTCAAATTAGCTGTATTGTTTGAACAGTTCAGCGTGGCTGAAGCTTGTACATCTTCCCGGACATACCAATTGGGCCAAAAAAATCCCCCATTCCCCAGACTAACATGCCTATATGTATTAGGAGGAAATTTTGTATAATTTACCAGAGATCGAACCAGCACCGTTCTGAGACAATAAAGTAAAGTCCAATGTAAAGTCCCACAAATCCACCAAGTACATCAGTTAGAGTGATACAATACATGATCCTGTTCCTGAAACACAGATACAAAATATTAGAACAGTTCACTGTTAATAATTTAGCTTCTGGTGTTATTTTCATGTTGGAATCCAAGATTAAAAGAAAGTTAACTATAACTTTGACTGTTGAACAGTAGTAGTGGTCAGTGAAGTGGTTAATGGTTTAACTCCAATTCTACAATAATGATTGGCTAATAACTAGTCACGTGACCTAAATAACGAGTTCTGATTGGTTGTTTACTTGTTTCGGTTCTTCCATTCTATACTCACGTTGCCTTCTCGAACCCCTTCGCCCTGTAGACCCGGGACATGATTATATTGAGTGCTATGGCCCATGCACTGATAAAGGTGAAGACCCCGCCCTGGATAATATCATACGTGTGGTCCTCCGCAGTGTAGTTCTCCTGGCAGCCCTTCTCCAACTGAGGGTGAAGTATTTGATAGGGAGAGACGGAAGTGTCTATTGTCTATTTCAGGAATCGTACTGACTACTGACCCTTTCTAAGTAAGTTCTTGTACGCTTCGGAGCGATGAGAGCGATCAGGTATTGAGCGGAAAGAGTAGAAGGGGAAGAACTTGGATTATGAATGTAGAATTATGATATTTCTAGGGTTCTAATTAGCATTTTTTAGTGTGCCTCGTAATGTTGAAGGATAATATTGGGCTAAGATGTGTTATTTTTGTCACGAGGGTAAGAAAAATAGCGGCTTTTTGACACGAGGTGAGAATTATGGTGGGGAAGATGTTGACATGTTAAATAGCAAAGGAATTAAAGGGGCATTATGAAGGGCCGGGGCATGGTACTAGCGGGTTGATATCTTTCTCCGTCCGCGACGGAGACATGTTAAGGCCAGAGGGGGGGGGTCCGAGGGTTAAAAAAGTCACTTTCGGTATCTGGTCCGGCTCGAAGAGCCGGACCAGATGACATACTCAGAATCGATTTTGTGCGCACCGTTAGGGAGAAAATTGAGGTTAACTTTTGGCCCAAAATCAATGTTAACCTCTCTAATTCTTAGAGATCAGGTATTGAAACAATAAAACTATTCTTAAAGTAAGGTATCACTAAGGAGAGCATGTGTGAGCAATTTCATGGCGCTATTCCTGATAGTTCTTTAAATTTAGAGGTTAACATATTTCACCAAAAGTAGCCTTTTGGTGAATAACTTGAAACATTTTTACGGATCGCCAGTACATTCAGCTCATAAACGGCTGGGAGTTGGGCCTTGAAACTTGGCAGGCATGATCCTTAGACAGTAAACTGTGTTTTGAGTGTAACGATTTTTGATTGGAGCTTCCGTTCCCGAGATATTGAGGTTAACATATTTCACATCTGATATTTGTTAGACGTTAACCTCAATATCTCGGGAACGGAAGCGTCAATCAAAAATCGTTACACTCAAAACACAGTTTAATGTCTAAGGATCATGCCTGCCAAGTTTCAAGGCCCAACTCCCAGCCGTTTATGAGCTGAATGTACTGGCGATCCGTAAAAATGTTTCAAGTTATTCACCAAAAGGCTACTTTTGGTGAAATATGTTAACCTCTAAATTGAAAGAACTACCAGGAATAGCGCCATGAAATTGCTCACACATGCTCTCCTTAGTGATACCTTACTTTAAGAATAGTTTTTATTGTTTCAATACCTGATCTCTAAGAATTAGAGAGGTTAACATTGATTTTGGGCCAAAAGTTAACCTCAATTTTCTCCCTAACGGTGCGCACAAAATCGATTCTGAGTATGTCATCTGGTCCGGCTCTTCGAGCCGGACCAGATACCGAAAGTGACTTTTTTAACCCTCGGACCCCCCCCTCTGGCCTTAAGGGGTAACCCCTGTGCTGCAGCACTAGCATGGTTCAGAGTTTGATCAGGCATGGACGACTCAATATTTTACAAACAACTTACTGTAATATTGAAGGTTGATATGTCCTTCAGAAAGCCCATCCTGCATGTGGTCTTCTTTTTCAGTCAGGTTATAAGTCGGGTCATAACGGGAGAGTTATCATAGTATTTCTTATTGGGAAGTAAGTATATCACCAGGGGGGGTGGAACAGTTTATATGCTGGTAAACAGACTATATAAGTCAAGTGTCAAGTCAAGTGTGGGGTCTCTCGCAATCGCTGCGTAAGCCGGCGGTGCTTATCTCATATTCATAGCCCTAAGCCACTCCGTACCGAGGTACTAAACTCACAGTAAGTGGGCCAGCCCTACGTGCAAGGGAGTGTGACTTTCCAGCCGAAGCTGTACTAATTTATAGCTCGGTCGACTAGACGGCTTGCATTAGATCCCAACCGAGATTCGAACCCGGGACCTTCTGCATGAGAAGCGAGTGTGTTACCACTCAGCCACAGCTCAGCCGTCATTATGTATTTAGTGCAACAAAAAACTATTTATCCGAGCTAAATACTAAAACATTTAAAGCACTACAGCACATGATCTGGTGAGTGAAATCACAGACAAAATTCTCAATACTCTAGTTGAGAAAATCAATACAAATCACACACACGCACACAGGGTCTCAAGACAGAGAGTGCGGACTGCGGTATTTGCTACTGAAAACACACACGCAAATAAAATTAAAATTTATAACAGCAACTAAAGAGAAACAACGATTTTGTAGTACTTTCTTCTGATCTATTTCAAACGTTTTCAGTTATCTTTTCATTTGTTTTATACCAGCCGCCGGAAAGTGGAAACGCCCCCAAGGGAATTCTAATTTACAACATACAAGATGTCAGCTTGTAAATGAAAGTTCCCTAACTGGTTTGAAGCTAATATAAAATTTACCAGCTGGAGCTCCATTTAATAAATGGATTTATACGTCAACCACGCCGGTTGTGCAAGCCGCAAGGTGTGACCCACCCCTTACTCAACGTGGCTACAAGCTAATTATCACAAATGAAATCTGACCAATGAGGGACCGATCAGGGCTTGTTGAGTAACAGATCAGGGTCGGGATCGAACCGACGCGTCCATTGCCCTAACTATTGCTCAATCCTTTGGGGAACAGGGGGGCCAACTCACTGCTTTATCAATTCAGCAAGCTAATTGATAAAAAAATAATAAAACAGGCCATCGCTCTGACAGATGGGAAGGGTTCCTATCTGTAGATTGTAGAAGTAGCCCTGTAGAAAATTAGGAAGGAGCCGCGTGGTACCATTGTCTTGCACCTGCACCTCATTTTCTCTCTCTCTCTCTCTCTCTCTCTCTCTCTCTCTCTCTCTCTCTCAATAACCTCTTTATATAATTGCAGGGAAAACAGGTGCTTCTAGAACAACAAAAGATAGGTTCAACTGTCATTAATTCCCCAGAAATCAGGCTACATAAACAGCTGCAGCAGTTGGCCAATGTAGGTATGTGAACTATTTAGTACTGAACATTTAGCTGGATTAAAGTGTGTGACACAAATTGAAAAGCGAGTAGCAGTAACATGTAACACCGGCGGGTATCCACCGAAACAAGTAAACAATCAATCAGAACTCGTTATTTAGGTCACGTGACTGTTTATAAGCCAATCAGGGACCAGTATTCCTGAACGGCGGGTATCAGAATCCACCAAATCATGGGTCTGTCGCGTATAATAGGTGGGTTTAGCACACACACATGTACCTCTCTCTCCTTATATCTGACTAGAAATGTCTCAGAAGGGTGACCAATGGCAGCCCGTCTACCATCAAATCAAATACAGCCACATCAAAATAGGGGGAGGGTGTATACTGATACGTCACTATCAAATAAGGTACACTAACTACGTCACTGAGGCTACGTCACCAAGCTAGAGTACAGCTGTATTTCTGTTGTCAGTGACTTTAACACCTGGACATTATAACAGCTGTATTCCCCTTTTAGCTACCCCTTTTAGCTACCCTCATTCTCAATCGCTTTGTTGAGTAACAACAATCGCTCTAGATCATTCTTTTCAACTAATCTCTCTCTCCTCTTCATGTCAAATTTCTTGAAAAACACCTGCACCCAGTCACGATATGATATGGTGGTCATTTTAAAATTATCTGTCCGGTTTAAAGTAAAAACTCATTTTGAGTCTCAAATCGAGCACTCAAAAAATGTGCATATTCAAAAAACATGATCCCCAATCTCCACGTGATAGTACTATCATCGACACCATTTAGTGCTATAATTCACACCATTACAAAGTAGGATTCAAACATTTTATCGGCTGATCGTCACGGCACACGGAGTATTGTGTCTTCTTTTTTCTCTATCCCTCTCTCCTTACTGTCTCCCTCTTTAGATTGCTCTCTCCCTCATCACCCTTGAAGCTCCACCGATCTCTCACCAACCATACTATCTCTCGCCAGCCTATAGTTCATACTCTCTCCATCTCCCCCAGTCCCCTCTCTCCTTGTTCAGTAGCAACTCTCTCCCTCCCTCTCTCCCCCTCTCTCCTTGTTCAGTAACAACTCTCTCTCTCCGATCAAGTGTTCCCAGGTGCTGTGTTTTTGTCTCAAAGGGACACTACTAGAAGAGGGAAGAGGTCGTGGTAATGATAGGAAACATGTAGCGATGGAGAGGGGGTGGAGAGACAGAGAGATTTTAGGAGGGATGAAAGGACGGAGAGGGAGAGAGAGAGGTAAGAGTAATAGTTATCATTTGTTACATAGTACAAATGTTACCGACCAATAATAAGCAACATTATGACAGCTACCAATACCCGAATTAAACGGGGACAAGCAACACTAAACTCGAAAGAA
>AVPN01000093.1:0-10855 GCA_000695325.1 Pleurobrachia bachei | reverse complement strand
CTGCAATGAGGAGAAGCCTTGACGCGGCGCAGCGGCTTACGGCTCCCAGTCTGGACTGGGAGTCGCCCGCTTCTCCTGGTCGGGGCTGGGAGCTCAACGAATTCTCCTCACTTAAAGGGACTGCTTCTGGTCTGGGATTTTCCAAGCTCCAAAACTCTGTCACGGCCTCGGGCCGGACAACTTCTGTGGAGGATGCAAGGAGTGTCAACCGACACTCTCAGACTAGGAGCGGTGGGGCTGGCGAGAGGCGCTCTCCTGCGGAGAGCTCCTCTCGGCCCTATTTAACCTTAGAACAACAACAACAACAACAACAACATATTTGGCCTTACAGCATATCTTGCCTGAGCTGGACTTTTCCTTTTTTCCGTTTTGAAATTACACCATTCGGCATTAGTCTTCATCTGAGATTTACACACCATTAGATTGTACACAAACGTGTCGTTGCACATGTTTTGGTGATGGAATGAACAGCTCCAAATTTCACCAGCTTCGCGACCCTCGTCACTTACACCTTGCTTGAGTTTACTTGTTGAGTTTACTCATTTACTCAACAACTCATACCGGTATCTGTGACTTGTGAGGGTTGTCAATTCAAATTAGCTCACTCATCACTGTAAACTGTAAAGTTGCTCAGAAGTTACTCAGAAGTTACTCAGAAGTATGTTTAATTGTTGACACTTCATCAGACGTTCAGACAACTTCAGTAATTGTTCATGTGTCTCGCCATCTCTCACATCGTCTCTTTTTTACGTTGTCTCTCACTTCATTTCTATCTTCCCCTTACTTCGCCTCGCAGTCACTAATCGTCTATAGCAGTAGTAGTATCTTTCAGCACCCTACTCAGAGCAAGGCAACTGTCAAGGCGAGTTATATCTGATTTGCCCTTGCGTCAAGTCTGATATCTCATATCATCTCAAAAATCTAACTTTCGTCTTTGGTACAAGTTAATTTGTCTGGAATCCTTATGAATATTCAAAGAGTCTGTCAGCACTATTCCATGACACAATGTAACGTGAACACGGAGTGAGCTTCCTTGTGACGAAATATTCGTCTATTCCACAAAGCTTCCTGTGACTGTGTCCTGTGATCCCCCTCTCTCTCTCCGACCTAGAGAGAGAGGTCCTCTCTCTTCAGGTCTAAACAGCCGTGTGTGTTGATGACAGCATCTCGTAGTATTATCTTCACACATATCATATTTCCCAGTCGCCTGCGTGTATATTTTTAAAAATCATTCCCTTTCAAAGTTCTTTTCGTCGGTCCTTCTTAGCTCAAAGAGTAATAGGACTTCTGCAGAAGAATTCTGCTTCCTAACACCATACTTACCTGGATGGTTCGACAAATTAGCTTCACGTTCTCTTCGGGACTTCTTCCGAAGAATAATCGTCACTTCTCTTCATGCTAACTTCAAAACTGGCCTCTCATTTCAACTTTTGGAATTTGCTTACTACATTTTCGGGCTGTTAGATCATTTCCTCACCTTTTTGTTCGCGGTCCTCAGTGTCTAGTCATCGACCTTGAAAGGATTCATCGAGTGTAACTGTTACCAGTAACTCAGTATAAACTATAAAGCACACACTCCTGTTTTTAGTATTTTCCCATTTTATTTTATTTCTCACTATGCCTCTGCATCTCTCCCTTTCTCTCCCATGACCCGTAGTCTCTATCTTTCTTTCTCTCACTCAGGAGCCACATTCTCTCTATGTCTCTGCTTCTTCACTTCCTCATCTCTTCCCTCATATGCAATTATCATATTAACACGCCGGCTACTCGGAGCGCCGTCTTGATTGGGCCCGGCCAGTAACTCCTGCAATACAAACTAAGGGAGGGGTGAGAGAGAGAGAGAGAGAGAGAGAGAGAGAGAGAGAGAGAGTCCATTCCCAGGAAGTTCCCTAGCATTGCGTCACAGTTTGTTTAGGTGATTATCTATTTCTACTATAATATATGTCCCCTTCCCTATCCCCTCGCCAGATCACCTGCCCACCAATATTCTAAATTCTTCTTCCTTGTTATATACTTGTGACTTTTATGGGTTTCCTTTTGGTTACAGCTTTGATTTTGAAGCTCTTGCCAGATTCGATAAAGTTCTACTATTTCTAGAAAAGGGAGGAACTGAAACATGACATTCAAGTCGGTGTCTCTGGACCGACATAACCACCACCGGGCCGTGCACAGAGCTCCACCTCTCTCCTGGGACCACCAGTGTGAAGCCCACGCCCGGGATTGGGCGGCTCACCTCCTGAGAACCAATACCTTCGGACATAGCCAAGATAGGTTACTAACAAGAGATCTACTTTTTTTAAATTTTTAGCAGTTCGTTGTTGTACCTCTAGTCTATAGCTTGCAATTTGAAAACAAGGCATGGCCAATGGCCATGGCCATGGACAGCTAGATATTAATATGAACATCGAGACTGATTTTTGTTGTTGTCAAAAACGAACTACGGTTCAATTAGAAACCAAAATGATTGTTTCAGGCGGGCTGTTGACATGGGTGAGAACATTTGGGCGTACTACATGACAAGGGGTAACCTCAAGAAAACTGATGAGACAATGGCTCAGGAAGCAGTTGATGCGTGGTAGGTGTATTTTTCATGTCATACGGTTTGTTGTTTAGTAGAATCCTTTTCCGTGATCAGTTTCCGTGATCACTGATCAATTTTATACATCACTTGACTTGTTATATTGGCCCCGTGTGTAATGTGTTGGGTCCCATAATGAAGTTCATGCCCATTGGTTTTGTTAAATCAATTAATCCATATTGATTCAGATATGCATCATTGCTCACAAATCTCCACGAGTGATCTGCTCTCGGTAATTTCCTATTTCTCTTATCCAGGTACAACGAGGTGAAAAAGTACAGCTTCTGGTTCCCAGGATTTAGCAAGAAAACGGGACATTTCACCCAGCTGGTGTGGAAAGATACTACTAAAATGGGAATGGCCATAGCTAAAGATAATGACAAAGCATTCATATGTTGCAATTATATCCCTCAGGTAGGTTTTACCAACTTTTATTTACCTAACTCTAACCTCGTTCGTAGTAGTCGCCAGACAAGATATGATCCCGTTTTGATAGTCAGATCTGTCAGTGCGCTCAGATCGGGTCGAGAACACCAGACATATTCCTATCTAGGAGCAAAGGTCTTACAGTACATGTTTTTCTCCCCCAGGGTAACGTGCTGGCAAGGTCAGAATTCAAGAAGAATGTGAAGAAGAAGAAGTCTGGCTGTTCCATCATGTGATTTTTTGGTGAGGACTGAGGAGTGGACGTTTGATAATATACCTGCGCGACGGTAACATAAACAAGTTCGAACTCTATTTTTGAAGTTGTGACTGTGGGTGTGAAGCGAAGAGGGTACCCTGTTGCCGTTGGGAATTTAGTTTCTAGAAAAACACTATTTTGTACAAATTGTAGAACAATTTCATTTTTCCTAAACTGAAATGATACGATTTCATAATACGATTTCATAATATCGGCCGGACGTTCTAGACGTTCTAGACACAAGTACGTTCTAGACGCAATTCCTAGACGTCGTCCAGACGCAACGGTGCTCGTCTAGAAGTAGAACCAGAAGTAGACCTGTCAGACTCAGAGAATTAGCCTGACCGTACCGGGACCCTAGCCCTATTGACAGTGCGCTCAGATCGGTTAGCGGTAAAGTCACCCACTTTTTGACACCAAATTTAGACGTTTTTGGCCATAACTCAGCCATTTCTTGGCCAAATTGCCGAGACTGATTTTTGTTGTTGTCAAAAACGAACTACGGTTCAATTAGAAACCAAAATGATTGTTTCAGGCGGGCTGTTGACATGGGTGAGAACATTTGGGCGTACTACATGACAAGGGGTAACCTCAAGAAAACTGATGAGACAATGGCTCAGGAAGCAGTTGATGCGTGGTAGGTGTATTTTTCATGTCATACGGTTTGTTGTTTAGTAGAATCCTTTTCCGTGATCAGTTTCCGTGATCACTGATCAATTTTATACATCACTTGACTTGTTATATTGGCCCCGTGTGTAATGTGTTGGGTCCCATAATGAAGTTCATGCCCATTGGTTTTGTTAAATCAATTAATCCATATTGATTCAGATATGCATCATTGCTCACAAATCTCCACGAGTGATCTGCTCTCGGTAATTTCCTATTTCTCTTATCCAGGTACAACGAGGTGAAAAAGTACAGCTTCTGGTTCCCAGGATTTAGCAAGAAAACGGGACATTTCACCCAGCTGGTGTGGAAAGATACTACTAAAATGGGAATGGCCATAGCTAAAGATAATGACAAAGCATTCATATGTTGCAATTATATCCCTCAGGTAGGTTTTACCAACTTTTATTTACCTAACTCTAACCTCGTTCGTAGTAGTCGCCAGACAAGATATGATCCCGTTTTGATAGTCAGATCTGTCAGTGCGCTCAGATCGGGTCGAGAACACCAGACATATTCCTATCTAGGAGCAAAGGTCTTACAGTACATGTTTTTCTCCCCCAGGGTAACGTGCTGGCAAGGTCAGAATTCAAGAAGAATGTGAAGAAGAAGAAGTCTGGCTGTTCCATCATGTGATTTTTTGGTGAGGACTGAGGAGTGGACGTTTGATAATATACCTGCGCGACGGTAACATAAACAAGTTCGAACTCTATTTTTGAAGTTGTGACTGTGGGTGTGAAGCGAAGAGGGTACCCTGTTGCCGTTGGGAATTTAGTTTCTAGAAAAACACTATTTTGTACAAATTGTAGAACAATTTCATTTTTCCTAAACTGAAATGATACGATTTCATAATACGATTTCATAATATCGGCCGGACGTTCTAGACGTTCTAGACACAAGTACGTTCTAGACGCAATTCCTAGACGTCGTCCAGACGCAACGGTGCTCGTCTAGAAGTAGAACCAGAAGTAGACCTGTCAGACTCAGAGAATTAGCCTGACCGTACCGGGACCCTAGCCCTATTGACAGTGCGCTCAGATCGGTTAGCGGTAAAGTCACCCACTTTTTGACACCAAATTTAGACGTTTTTGGCCATAACTCAGCCATTTCTTGGCCAAATTGCTTTATCTTAGGCTTGTTGGAAAGAGGGAATCGAGCTCTTTCCATACATCCCAAGTTTAAGCAAAATGGTTAAGAAATGGCGAAGCTATGGCGCGAAACGCCTTAAAAACGCACATTTTGCGCCATAACGCCGCGCATTTTGCGCCAATTTTTATTTTCTTGAGCGCATTTGAAAGAACTCAATGTCCTCTTTCCAACGAGCCTAAGATGAAGCAATTTGGCCAAGAAATGGCTGAGTTATGGCCAAAAACAACTCGTGCACGTACGTATATGTGCCAAAAAGTGTGTGACTTTACCGCTAACCGCTCAGATCGGGTCGGCGGCGCCAGACAGGTCACTGTCAGTGTCAGACAGGATTGAGACGTGCCAGGCATTGTGCCGTTTAGATGTCTGTCTGAAACGGTCGCGTCTCTACCCGTTTAGACAGTGTTGGACAAAATAAGACGGTATTGAAAGAAGTCACTGATTTTACCAGGACCGTGGATGTGGTCTATACAGTGGTTTCACAAGAGCGCGAGAATCTGAAGTATTCACCGCCGGTGTTAGCCGCGCACCTCTTTCTCCGCGCGCAGAATAAATTCCTTGATCCAGGCTGCTTGCGGAGGGAAAGTTGCTTTCATCAAATCGTTTTCACCGGTGTGTAACACTGATTGATTATTCGTATTATTATTTGCTTGTTACCAAGAAGTTGCATGTGAAGGGCCTCGGAAAATGTTCAGGTCATGGTCATGTCATGTAGTTGTACATTCAGGTCACGCCCATTGGTGCACCAATCACACTCACAGCCCAACCCAGACGGGCTTGGGACGGGCTAGAGACGTTCTTCAGACTAGACGGGTTCAGACAACGTTGGAACATGTTGAGTGCACTGAGAATCAAATTGGGGTCTGGGGCCGCCAGACAGGTTTTAGAACAGGCTTGAGACGATATCGAGACGGCTCGTTCGAACGACGTCTCCGCCACAAGCACGTTTAGAGCCCTTCTCTATATCTCTTATCTAGCCCATCTGAATCCGTCGCAAGCCCTTCTGGATCTAAATCACTCTAGACTGGTACCATCTAGACGGCGGTGGAACGGCTTCTAGACGACGTCTGCATCAAATGAACATTTGCCTCATTGCCGGGTTTTTTAAGGCCTGGTAAATCTGATCTTGGTGACCATTATATGAATATCGGGCTTAAAATAAAACTTCCTACACTTTGACCCCTTACTTGAAAACTTAGACCTCTCGCTTGCTACAGGCACAGCCGGAAATGAGAGTTCTCTGTGCTTCATTGTTTTGTTCAAACTCTTTTTATTTTGTTTTATAAAGGGGAAGAAGGGTCGAACAAGGCAAGTGCAAGTGCTTCAATACCAATTTAGAAGTGTAAGGTCCATTCTTTGAGCTCAGATCTGTGCAAAATTTGGGGGTCCTATCTTCAAAGATGTACAAACGGCTGCATCACCTCCGACAAAGCAGGATTTTAGAGTCTACCACTGTCGTTTTTGTGTCATGCGCGCGATTTTGGAAAAGTGTATACACCCCACACTCAGGTGTGATCAGAGCATTAGATTTAGCATGGCCTTATTATCGTTTCTCTCAGAGCTGTGGTCAATGTCATGGTCACAGCATTTGCATTGGCCTGGCACTGAGACTGACAGTGACAGAAATAGTTGTAGACGTGACGGGTTCCCGTTCTGCGTCTAGACTGAGACGGAGTCAGACTTGGTATCGAAGACACCTCACACTCTGTGGGCGACCTTCGCGCGCGCTGGCAAGGGGTTACTTCGTTACCAAGAGTCAGACTTGGTAACGAAGCAACCCCTTGTCAGCGCGCACGAAGGGGTTGCTTCGAAACCAAGGGCAAGAGTCAGACAGGATTGAAAACATGTGCCCGGTGTCGTACGTACCATGCCGTTTAGACGGGCCGTGTGAAACGGTCGTGGTCTCTAGTCTCTACCCGTTAGACGGAGTGGGACGAAATCAAACGGTGTACTTTGACGAACTTTCAGGACTGTGGACGTCGTCTAGACGGGGTTTACCCAAGAGCGCGAGAATCTGAGGTATTCATCGCCTATGTCAGCCGCGCACCTCTTTCTCTGCGCGCGCGGAAAATATTCCTCAATCCCGGCTGCTTGCGGAGGGAGAGTTGGTCTCACTTGCACTCCCAGTTCAGTTCCCGATCAGCTAAACCGTTCTCACCAGTGTGTAACAGTGATTAAATATTCGTATTATTATTTGCTTGTTACCAAGAAGCTGCATTGCATGTGAAGGGGCTCGGAAATGTTCCGGTTCAGGTCATGTACATTCAGGTCACGCCCATGCCACCAATCACAGCTCATAACAGCTCAACTCAGACGGGCTAGATCTAGCTAGAGACGTTCTTCAGACTAGACGGGTTCAGACGTCGTTGGAACATGTTGAGTGCACTGAGAATCAAATGGGGTCTGGGGCCGCCAGACAGGTTTTAGAACAGGCTTGATACGATATTGAGACGGTTCGTTCCAACCGCGACGTCTGAACCCGTCTCAATCACGTTTGAAGCCCTTCTCTTTATCTAATATCTAGCAGATCTGACTCCGTCTCAAGCCCTTCTGGATCAAAATCCGTCTAGACTAGTACCATCTAGTCGGCGGTGGAACGGCTTTTAGACGAAGTCTGTATCAAATTAGTCTTTTGCCACATTGCAGGGTTTTGCCTGGCTCGGTAAATCTGATCTTGGTGACCGATATATCGGGATTAAAATAAAACTTACACTTAGACCCCTTACTTGAAAACTTAGACCTCTCCTTTTCTACAGCCGGAAATGAGAGTTCTCTGTGCTTCATTGTTTTGTTCAAACTCTTTTTATTTTGTTTTATAAAGGGGAAGGAGGGTCGAACAAGGCAAGTGCTTCAATACCAATTTAGAAGTGTAAGGTCCATTCTTTGAGCTCGCTTTTTAGGGTTAGGGACTATGTTTATTGTTTACAAAGTCTAAACAAGTGTCGAGTGTCGAGGCACATGTTGGAAGAATAACTGTAGTTTTAGGGTTTTCATTTAGACCTAATATAACGTCTGCCAGCTGCCTTGAAATTAAACTTAGACCCGTAATATAATACGAGTAAAAGTGAAAAGTATGAACATGAATGGTTTAGGTTCCGATAAAATCCCGTAAATTATGCCTGCCTAATTTTCCAATAAGATTAAATAAAATAATCTCTCGGCCATAATTAATATCCCAGAATATCCTGAGCAAAAATAAGCCTATAAATATCATGATAAGGCCATGGCCTCCACAATTGAGCAATTCACGAAACTCCCAGGTTGTATTTGTTTAGTGAAGCTGTGGTTGCTTGCAAAGTGTTCTACATTCTCTCTCTATATTTATCTATCTCTCTCTTTCTCTCTCTCTCTCTATCTCTCCTCTTTTTCCTCTCTACCTGTCTCCACTTCTCTCTCTGTCTCTCTCAAACCGCTGGGGAGTGTTTTGATTGACATCTACAAACTTTCTCAGCTCACATTCAATGCTTCATAGCTTCCTTCCATTCTACACTATCACAATATACATACAAGGGATTAGCCACAAAATATGCACATACACATACCGACTGCCCTCTTGCTGCAGTGCATTTTGATGCTTATCATTATAGCCAAGTCTATCCGTTTAACACACGATAGACTCTATTCTTTCGTATTTTAAACGTCCAAGCAGTCTGGTTATTGATACCATATTTTAACTTTATCGCAAGTAATAAATCTAGAGAAAATGGCCAGTTTATTGAGTTAGCTTGAATACCACAATAACAACTCTTTGCGATAAAGCTCAGCTTGATATATCTCGATTGAATGCCTCAATGAAACTTGCAAATACAAATTAGATCTTTTGGTTCTATTCTCGCCAAATTCAATCAACCTTTCATTTATGTCTAACCTTTGGAATTGAAAGTGTTTGTTTAGCTCTGAAAAAGCACAGTTTGACTTCCCCCTCCGTTCATTGTTCATAGTTCATACTTTCTTTTGTTCCGCTGTAGCAGCTTTACTGGACAAGAAAGAAGACAGATTTTGGAGAGAATTGACGAAATATGAAGGTAGGTTCTCACTTCTCTGTGTGATAATATTATGTCTTTTTATATTACTTGTCAGAGGACATTGGCAATACCAATTTTTGTCATTTCTATGACTCTGGTTGCTTCGTGCTGGCAAGGAGGGTATCTTCGTTCCAACTGAAACAAGAAACCTGAAATTTTTTCACATAGATTTACAGTACCAAATTCCTTGCCATACTACGCAAGCTGTCATCGCACAAAGTTCACACCGGACCGATTGCCAGCAGCCTGGTAATTGGTAACATATTATCAACAAATTCCCACCAAATTTCTGTCTGGCGCCACCGACCCGATCTGAGAATCAAATGGGGTTTGGCGCCGCCATACAGCCGAATTTAATCGTTCTGATTTAGATCAGTTGCTCCTAGACATGGTTCCCGATATCGTATATCATTCTACGGAAACCATTTCTAGGGGCAATATCACTTTAGGAGACATATCTTGGTCACTGTCTCCGGTGGAGATGGTGTAAAACTGATTTCCTCTCACACGCCCTCACCCTATCATATTGAGGACCGATAGTGGGCTGTGGGGTGAGATAGATAGATGATAGAGAGAGATAGATCTGATAGATTAGTCACTTTGTGCAGCACAGACCGACAAATATCAGCTCCATCTCACTTCCAGGGACATAGAATTACAGAATTGCGGAACAAATAGTCTTGTTGTTTCACAGATGACTGACGCCTTCTACTTACTACTAAGCTGCAGCAACTCCTGTGGACAGAAGAAGAATAGTACCACTGAATTCATTTTTCATAGCGTTTCAGTTCCAGAGAGATTTTGCTCAACAGATACTCCTGTTCTTCTAGGCCTAACCTGCCAACCATAGAGTATGTCATAGGGTACGTCATAGAGTTGGTCATATGGTCGCATCATAGATATAATTGGTATATAGGATTATATCGTCTTAAATAAACATTCATATTATATGTGTGCATGACAGGAGTCAGGACCTTCCTCCTGTTCGACGCTCCTTTAGGCTTGCTTGATAGTCCTACAGTCCCTTTTTCTTGTAGGTTGGTTATCATATATGCTGATTGCTGTGTCCTCTGCAAAATATCCACCCATTTGGACGGTATCAAGACACACTGCAGCAGATAGTGATACAATATAGTGCCATACTGATTGCCAAGTAGTGTAATAACATTTGGTGTCCACTGTCCCGTCGCTGTACCAACATGCTTGATTAGGTTACCATGCTGCAGCTCTCACTAGTGCTCTGGGGCAGTACCATGGGACAACCATGTGTACATCAGTACTTGACAACCACTTGTACTAGTGTCATGGTCAAGTCCATTCATGGAGATATACCTAGAGAACACGAGTAGTATCATTATTCCTCTCTCGCGAAAAGAGTCGAAGCGTATCCAATATTCGTATATCCAATGCAAAAAGGTGTCCGATTTTTTTCTAAATCTAATTCTTTTCTCTTTTCTATCTCTCTCTATCCTTTCGCTCACTATGGATTTATTCGTTCATGGGAAATTTAACAAGATCAAGGTTCATTTCACTAATGACCTAGAATTATAGGCAGATGGCATGGCATTTCGTTCGCAATACTATGATAGCCATAGGTTACATATGTTTTTAAACACTGGGAATGCTTAGGAATCTATCGTTATTTCTTCAAATAGATATCGTCATACCATCAGCTTGCCTTTCCCGACAAAATCGTGATTATGATTTGTTGTTATCTTGTTCCAGCTTTTGTGCCGTTTTGTGAGCTCCCTTATCAGT
>AVPN01000092.1:62296-106934 GCA_000695325.1 Pleurobrachia bachei | reverse complement strand
AAAAAATACGATTAAAGAAAAGTTTTAGGTATCTTGTGGACCTTTAATTTATGACCCGTACAAAAGAAGCAACCACCACTTCTACCCCCTGGTACGTGCGATTTCTATCCAATAATAGATCCCAGACTATCTATAGACGGTGGATAAGCACAAGTTTCCAATGTTTTAATCTATGACCCTTACAAAAAGTTTCATTTTAAATTAGTACATGAAAAGACTTCACTTAACACGCAACCCCCACTACCACCACTTCTCAACCACCTCAAGTGTGTGGTGGTGTGTGATGCCGATGTGACGCATGATGGGGGTCTTGTTAAAAGTTGTCACATGCACAACTGTATTGTTGGACATGGTTCCCGTGTGACGTCACAGACACTCTCATGAGACTCTCCGGTCCTCTCTCTCTCTATCTTTCTATCTTTCTATCTCTCTATCTCTCTATCTCTCTATCTCTCTCTCTCTCTCTCTCTCTCTCTCTCTCTCTCTCTCTCCCTCTCTCTCTCTCCATCGTTCTAGCAAGCTTTCCATCTTGCTTCCTTTATCTAAGAGTGAGCAAAAGCTTTTGACTAGTTTGCTAAGCATAGAGAGAGATGCACGCTATAGCGGCGTGTCCCATACTGCTTCTTAACCTTGTACTAGCTTGTTCTACAGTTGTTTGTGACTATGTTATAGCCTCTTCATAGCAACTCTAAGACTCTCCTGTTGATCCTGCTGATATCCTTCAAGTACTATAGTACATGCTAGTTTGTATATATCTCATGCACACGTTACACTGTAATTGTAAACAAGATCATTCTGTTTGAAATTTTGGCTGTGTGGTTGTCAAAGAGCACTGTGGGACTTAATTTTGTTTGGTCAGTTTAGGATTTAATTATTACAGATTTAGTTATTGTGAATTGTCTCCACGATGTTGGCCGGCACCCACGTTTAGTATCTTTAGTTCTCTCGTTCCCTCTTTCAGTTCCTAATAATATAATTTGTGACCAGCTCCAGATCCCCGTCGAGCACTTTACCGTCAATCCCTTCCAAATCAAAGTTACTCTGTAGAACTAAATGAAGAAGAGAAAGATTGCGTCGCCACTACTACTACTACTATTCACCTCACTATTCGGAGACAGTGAGGGGGCTGCCAGCGTTACCTTAACCGATGACTCCGTTCTATCCGGCTCCTCAGCGACCCTAACATGTACAATAGATCCAGATGGGGGGACTGTGACTGTTGTAAAGTGGAAGGATAGTGATGGAAGTGATTTACCTAGTGCAACTGAAAGTGATGGATATACCATCACCACTACTTCAGGTAGGTCAGGACCACTATTGGTGCATGGTTGTGTCCAAGGAAGGTACACTTTTGTGTAGCTCACAATCACATGCCCCTATCCACTTACTCAACAAGCTTATCTAGCCAAAATCTGTTCTGTAGTCCAGAACTACTGTTTGTTGGGTTGTACTGTACGCTAGATACTTTTCAGACAAAACAAGTAGCACCTGTGTCCAGTCAAGTGTATCTGCAGATACCACCTTGACCTGTTGGGCTTTGATCGGTGGTACTCCCTATGAAGATACAGGTATACTAGCATGATCTACATTTCCCATAGCTCTACATTTCCCGTAGAAACTATAAGAACTTCCAAGCCTATCATATTCATAGACACTTCAGTCTTCCAAGCAGTTATCTTATGTATTATAAAGAGAGATAGGTAGAACTGTTTGAAAGTGTCTGACGTCTCTGTACATTATATACCTCTCTCTCCCCTCCCTCTCTCTTTACACAGGTTTGATGGACGTGGTAAGTATTGCCGCTGGGGACAACGCAATCCTCACGGGGGGAACCTCCACAATCAGTTGCACCTTATCCGATTCCACAGACAGCTCCAACCCGACAGTAACATGGACCTCTGGAGGTGCAACTATCAGTGACAACGGCACCTACACCGCCTCTACAGACTTCACAGGATCTGACAAAATCGGGTACCTAGCTGCAACTAGCGTGACAACTGACACTACCTTCACCTGTACATTCGACATCACACTCGGAGGTTCGGTAGAGGAGAGTGTGGAGCTCGATTACGTCACCATCACAGTCCAAGATGACGTCATTGCGTCCGGGGATACAGCATCACTCACCTGTGTGTTGTCAGATGCGAGTAGTGAACCCGGGGACTTTAAATGGAAGAATAGCAGTGGTGATGAGATAACGACAGGAGGGGATTACATAGCCTACACATACCCATCATACTCCGGTGGTAGTCAGACTGATAATCTCCAGGTGTCTAACATTGGTGCAACAACCACCTTCACCTGCTGCTACCTCTTTGGTTCGGAATGTACCTCAGCTGAGGTCGTAGTGGATTACATATCCCAGTCAATCTCAGATGTCCTGGTACTATCTGGCAGTGACACTACCCTAACCTGCTACCTCTCAAACTCTCCATCCGAACCCAGTGCGGTGACATGGAAAACTAGCAGTGGGACCGTAACTAGTGGGGTGACAGAGGGGAGTTACTCAGGGGGAGCCCAGACAACCACGCTGGCCGTTACCGGGGTGACGGAAGACACGACCTACACTTGTCAGTTCACAATTGATGGAGCTGATGTCAAGGATTCAGCGACTGTGCAGGTAGTTGAAATCACCGCTACATCCGATACAGCCTTGTTAGGTGATAGTGTCACACTATCATGTGAGATATCCGGGGCACAGTTGGAGCCTTCCGCAATAACATGGACTGACAGCACTGGGACGGAACAGAGTGGCGTTACTGACGATTCCTGGGAATCTGGAACGGGTAGTAAACTCAGTAAACTAACCGTTGCCAATCTCGCCTCCACCGCCACGTACACATGTATCTTCACAGTGGATTCACTGAACGTATCCTCAGAAGTGTCGGCCAACATAATTAATATCGCAAGTACGGGTACATACGCCAATGAAGATGACGATGATGCAACAATCACGTGTATCTTGAGCAACTCTCCCAGCGAGCCTGAGCACATCTTGTGGAAGGATTCCGATGCGGATGCGATTACCTCAGGGTCAGACGGGTATACCATCACAGACGGGGTCTATTCGGGCGGATCGGAGACTACCGTGCTAGACCTAAACACGGCAGCTCTCACAGCGGATAAAAACTACACGTGTGTGTTCGTGATCGATGGGGAGATATTTACTGAGACAGTTGAGGTTGAGCACGTGAGTATCACCACAACTGCAAGTGTGATTCAATCTGGTGATACAGCGACACTCTCCTGTGAACTGGGTGATTTAGATTCGGATGTTTCAGATCTAACTGCTGTACAATGGTACATTTCATCAACAGAGCAGACCAGCTCCACAGCAGGTACCACGGTCACCTCCGCGGCTAATTTCACCACCACTCAACTAGTCAGTACTTCTACAACCACTGATACGGATTACACGTGTATCTTCACCTTTACCGACGGAAGTGTGAAGGAGACAGTGACAGTTGATGTGGTTGTTATAACCGCTACCGGGGATATAAACCAAAATGGTGAAACTGCTTCCATAACGTGTGCCCTAACCGCTTGTGAAACTGAGCCATCAGCGGTGAGTTGGTCAAGTGCCGGGTCTGACATTTCTACCGGGGGTGACTACACGGTCCTGGATGGGAGCTATGATAGTTCGGCAGATACCCAGACGATGTCATTGGAGAAAGCTAACGTGGACGCTTCGGCAACCTTCACATGTACCTTTACAATCGATGGTTCCACTCTAACAGATACTGCAGAGGTGCAGATGGTCGGGGTAACCGCCACCGGTCACACCATCACTTCTGGGTCATCCACCAACCTAACTTGTGTGATCAGTGACTTCCCATCTGCACCAACGACAATCTCCTGGACGGACAGTACAGGGAGTGCGGTGAGTTCTACCGAGGGTGATTGGAATTCAACGGACGGGAGCCAAACCAGTGAAATTGAGCTGAGCTCTGTGACAGCTGATGCTACCTACACGTGCTCATTTTCCACTGATGGCACTGATTTGTCCCAGACTGTGGATGTTGATGTCGTGACACTGACTCCTGGGCCCACGATTGCCCTGGCGGGGGAGAGTGTCACCTTGTCATGTACACTAGACGGGTCTGATACCGAGCCAACGGAATTCACGTGGGGTGCCAGTGGGGCGACTAAAACCACGGACGATGTTACAGATGAGGCTTGGAACAGTGCGGATGGAAGTCAAGTCAGCAAGTTCACGGAATCAATAATCAACGCTACAACCGACTATGAATGTGCGGTTGAGATCGGGGACGACACTCTCACAGTGACCAGTATAACAGCCACAGTGATCACTCTCACATCTGCGGGAGCGGTTATCCTGGAGGGAAGTACCTCCGCGGTGACATTGGTATGTGAGATGGACAACCTGCCAGCAGAACCCACAAACATCAAATGGAAGGACCCGTCTGATAACGCGATTGTAAATGGTTCAGATTACACTCAGGTAGACGGGAGCTTTGACACAGACTACCAGAACACAACTTTAACCATCGCCGACGCCTCGGATTACACATCTGATCAGTCTTTCTCATGCATCTTTACCGTCCAAGGCACCAGTATTGGGGGGAGTGTGGTGGTTGACGTGGTCAGTATCACCACTACTGATAGTTACAAACTGGATGATGTCACTGCAACTATATCCTGTGCGTTGGGTGCCGTTGCTAGTGATAATTCACCAACTGCGGTGCAGTGGTTCAAATCTTCAGTGGAGCAGACAAACTCTACAAGTGATATCACGGTTTATTCAGCGGACGACTTTACCTCATCTCAACTTGAAAGTGATGCTGACTCAACTGATGCGACTTATACCTGCAAATTCACATTTGCCACGGGTACACCGGAATCAAGTGTGACTGTGGATGTGGTTACCATAACAACGACCCATGACCACGTTGCCAAGGATACGGCAGCGACGGTTACATGTGCACTAACCGACAGTGCAACTGAACCAACTGATGTGCTATGGTACCTGGATTCTACCCTCCTTAGCAACGGATCCAGCGGCTACACAATTGATGAAGGGACATACGATGCAACCAACGACAACCAAACCACAACTCTCACCCAAGCATCCCAAGGATCATCTGTGACCTACACATGTACCTTTGAGATCGGTGGGTATAACATATCCGGTAATGTAGATGCTGATGTTGCGGAAGTGACTGCAACAGGCCACACAATCCTTCAACGCTACAACCGACTATGAATGTGCGAGTGAGATCGGGGACGACACTCTCACAGTGACCAGTATAACAGCCACAGTGATCACTCTCACATCTGCGGGAGCGGTTATCCTGGAGGGAAGTACCTCCGCGGTGACATTGGTATGTGAGATGGACAACCTGCCAGCAGAACCCACAAACATCAAATGGAAGGACCCGTCTGATAACGCGATTGTAAATGGTTCAGATTACACTCAGGTAGACGGGAGCTTTGACACAGACTACCAGAACACAACTTTAACCATCGCCGACGCCTCGGATTACACATCTGATCAGTCTTTCTCATGCATCTTTACCGTCCAAGGCACCAGTATTGGGGGGAGTGTGGTGGTTGACGTGGTCAGTATCACCACTACTGATAGTTACAAACTGGATGATGTCACTGCAACTATATCCTGTGCGTTGGGTGCCGTTGCTAGTGATAATTCACCAACTGCGGTGCAGTGGTTCAAATCTTCAGTGGAGCAGACAAACTCTACAAGTGATATCACGGTTTATTCAGCGGACGACTTTACCTCATCTCAACTTGAAAGTGATGCTGACTCAACTGATGCGACTTATACCTGCAAATTCACATTTGCCACGGGTACACCGGAATCAAGTGTGACTGTGGATGTGGTTACCATAACAACGACCCATGACCACGTTGCTAAGGATACAGCCGCGACGGTTACATGTGCACTAACCGACAGTGCAACTGAACCAACTGATGTGCTATGGTACCTGGATTCTACCCTCCTTAGCAACGGATCCAGCGGCTACACAATCGATGAAGGGACATACGATGCAACCAACGACAACCAAACCACAACTCTCACCCAAGCATCCCAAGGATCATCTGTGACCTACACATGTACCTTTGAGATCGGTGGGTATAACATATCCGGTAATGTAGATGCTGATGTTGCGGAAGTGACTGCAACAGGCCACACAATCCTCTCAGGGGACTCTACGACCCTCTCCTGTAGTATCGACAATTCCCCGTCAGCTCCAACCATAGCTTGGACAGACATTGATGAAGATCCTGTAACGTCTGTTGAGGGTTCCTACACAGGTGGAGCACAGAACAGTACTTTAGCACTGACCAGTGTAACGGCAGATGCGATCTATACCTGCAGTTTCAGTGCAGGTGATTTTGTTATAACGAAGACTGTGGTACTGGATGTGGTAACCATAACAACAACACCTTCCGTCGCACTGTCGGGGGAGAGTGTCACCCTCTCCTGCTCACTGGCCGGGTCACAGACCGAGCCAACGGAATTCACGTGGGGTGCCAGTGGGGCGACTAAAACTACGGACGATGTTACAGATGAGGCTTGGAACAGTGGGGCTGGAAGTCAAGTCAGCAAGTTTGAGGAGTCTGCACTGAACATTACAACCGACTATGAATGCGCCGTTGAGATTGGTGACGATACCCTCACAAAGACCAGCATAACGGCCACAGTGGTTACCATGGATACCACAGGATCAGTGATCATTGAGGGATCCTCCACCGCAACCTTGACTTGTGAGTTATCCGATCTACCGGAGGCACCATCTGCCATCGTGTGGAAGAACTCCACCGGAGACACGATTACCAGTGGTTCCGACTACACTATAACAGATGGGAGTTATTCTTCCAACTCCCAGAATACTATACTTGAAGTCCTTGATGCTTCAACATACACGGCAGATGAAACATTCACGTGCATCTTTACGGTTCAGGATGTGGAGGTGGAGGGGGAAGTTGATATCGATGTGGTTACCATGACAGTCTACAATTCCGTAAAACTCTCAGCGGACACTGCAACTATTTCATGCGAGTTAACCGACGTATCGTCAGATTCTACATTGACAGGAGTGCAGTGGTTCAAATCTTCAGTGGAGCAGACAAACTCTACGACCGATATCACGGTTTATTCAGCGGACGACTTTACCTCATCTCAACTTGAAAGTGATGCTGATTCAACGGATGCGACCTATACCTGCAAATTCACATTTGACATCAATACAGTGGAATCAAGTGTGACAGTGGACGTGGTTACCATAACGACGGACGGAATTCACGTGGGGTGCCAGTGGGGCGACTAAAACCACGGACGATGTTACAGATGAGGCTTGGAACAGTGCGGATGGAAGTCAAGTCAGCAAGTTCACGGAATCAATAATCAACGCTACAACCGACTATGAATGTGCGAGTGAGATCGGGGACGACACTCTCACAGTGACCAGTATAACAGCCACAGTGATCACTCTCACATCTGCGGGAGCGGTTATCCTGGAGGGAAGTACCTCCGCGGTGACATTGGTATGTGAGATGGACAACCTGCCAGCAGAACCCACAAACATCAAATGGAAGGACCCGTCTGATAACGCGATTGTAAATGGTTCAGATTACACTCAGGTAGACGGGAGCTTTGACACAGACTACCAGAACACAACTTTAACCATCGCCGACGCCTCGGATTACACATCTGATCAGTCTTTCTCATGCATCTTTACCGTCCAAGGCACCAGTATTGGGGGGAGTGTGGTGGTTGACGTGGTCAGTATCACCACTACTGATAGTTACAAACTGGATGATGTCACTGCAACTATATCCTGTGCGTTGGGTGCCGTTGCTAGTGATAATTCACCAACTGCGGTGCAGTGGTTCAAATCTTCAGTGGAGCAGACAAACTCTACAAGTGATATCACGGTTTATTCAGCGGACGACTTTACCTCATCTCAACTTGAAAGTGATGCTGACTCAACTGATGCGACTTATACCTGCAAATTCACATTTGCCACGGGTACACCGGAATCAAGTGTGACTGTGGATGTGGTTACCATAACAACGACCCATGACCACGTTGCCAAGGATACGGCAGCGACGGTTACATGTGCACTAACCGACAGTGCAACTGAACCAACTGATGTGCTATGGTACCTGGATTCTACCCTCCTTAGCAACGGATCCAGCGGCTACACAATTGATGAAGGGACATACGATGCAACCAACGACAACCAAACCACAACTCTCACCCAAGCATCCCAAGGATCATCTGTGACCTACACATGTACCTTTGAGATCGGTGGGTATAACATATCCGGTAATGTAGATGCTGATGTTGCGGAAGTGACTGCAACAGGCCACACAATCCTCTCAGGGGACTCTACGACCCTCTCCTGCAGCATTGACAATTCCCCATCAGCTCCCACCATAGCTTGGACAGACAATGATGAAGATCCTGTAACGTCTGTTGAGGGTTCCTACTCAGGCGGGGCACAGAACAGTACCCTTGCACTCACCAGTGTAACGGCAGATGCCATTTATACATGTAGTTTCAGTGCAGGTGATTTTGTTATAACGAAGACTGTGGTACTGGATGTGGTAACCATAACAACAACACCTTCCGTCGCACTGTCGGGGGAGAGTGTCACCCTCTCCTGCTCACTGGCCGGGTCTCAGACCGAGCCAACGGAATTCACGTGGGGTGCTAGTGGGGCGACCAAGACCACGGACGATGTTACAGATGAGGCTTGGAACAGTGCAGATGGGAGTCAAGTCAGCAAGTTTGAAGAGTCCGCACTGAACATCACAACTGACTACGAATGCGCTGTTGAGATAGGGGATGATACTCTCACAAAGACTAGCATCACAGCCACAGTGGTTACCATGGATACCACAGGCACAGTGATAATAGAAGGATCCTCCACCGCAACCTTGACTTGTGAGCTATCCGATCTACCGGAGGCACCATCTGCCATCGTCTGGAAAAACTCCACAGGGGACACTATCACCAGTGGTTCCGACTACACTATAACAGATGGAAGTTACTCTTCCAACACCCAGAATACAATACTCGAAGTCCTTGATGCTTCATCTTACACAGACGATGAAACTTTCACGTGCATCTTTACGGTCCAAGATGTGGAGGTTGAAGGGGAAGTTGATATCGATGTGGTTACCATGACAGTCTACAATTCTGTAAAACTCTCAGCGGCCACTGCAACTATTTCATGCGAATTAACCGAAGTATCGTCAGATTCCACATTGACAGGAGTGCAGTGGTTCAAATCTTCGGTGGAGCAGACAAACTCTACGAGTGATATAACGGTTTATTCAGCGGACGATTTTACTTCATCTCAACTTGAAAGTGATGCTGATTCAACGGATGCAACTTATACCTGCAAATTCACATTTGACACCAATACAGTGGAATCAAGTGTGACAGTGGACGTGGTTACCATAACGACGGCTGGTGAAAACGCTACAGTTTCCTGTACAATCGCAGACTATCAGACCGCTCCGGTGTCTGCAAGTTGGTCCTCCGGAGGAAACGATATCTCCGATGGAGCTTCAGGTATCACCATAGACGACACTGCAACATCCCCGGAGCTCATTGAATCGGGCCTTTCTGCCGACAAGAACTTCACCTGTAAGTTCACATTTGGTACAGGGGACGTTGCAGTGGACATTTCTCAGGATGTCACGGTTGACTTCTACACCATCTCTTCAAACTCAACTATTGTTCTGGCCACTTCAGATCCGACAGTGAGCTGTGATATAACCGGACTTCAGAATGCACCCTCAGCAGTTGCTTGGTCGGACAGTACTGGTACTCTTACACACGACGGAAGCTCAGTCACTATTGACACGGACACGTGGGCCGATGGCGACCAGGCCTCCACTCTTACTGTCTCAGCTTTGTCAGCCGACAAAACCTTCACCTGTACCTTCACACTTTCTTCCAGTGCACTGCGGTGTCTTCTTCGGCTTGTGGATGTTGTAACCATCACAGCTGTCGATGCTGTGGTCTTAGCTGGCTCTGATGGCAACCTTACTTGTACCCTATCCGATGCAGAAGCCTCTGTCTCAAATCCAACAGTAACCTGGATAGATACTTCAGACTCTTCTGAAGTGGACTCTGCAAATGTGGAAACTGACGGCCTGGAATCCATCTTAATGCTCTCGACTGTGAACAGTGACGCAACATACAGCTGCAGCTTTGCTGCTGGAGACGGTACAGTTGCAGTCACGGCCACCGTCGATAAGGTTGTCGTAACCACTACTGAGGCAGTCATCCTGGATGGCGACACGGCCACCATCAGCTGTGCCATCAGTGAAAACAGTCTCTCCGTTACAGCCATCCAATGGGAAGACTCCGGGGAGACTGCTCTTGTAGACGGTGCTGGTGGAGCCACTCTAACAACCGCCTCAAGCAATCTAGGCTTGCAGCTTGATATCACTTCCATTACCACTGACACTAACTTCACCTGCCGAGCAACGTTCGGAACTTCTGGGTCTGTTTCCGAGGCATCCCTGATTGATGTGGCAAACATTACAGCTGTTCCTGCGTACCTGGAGAGCGGGGGAGATGCCGTCATGTCCTGCACAGTTGAGGATCTGGACGATTCCAATGATGACTTAGCAATAGCCTCCTGGGAGTCAGCTAGCACGGCAATTAGTTCTGGTATCTCGGGTACAAACCTGTCCACTATTCTCACAGTTACTGGACTTACTATAGACACCGATTACACCTGTGCAATTGCTTTTACCGGCAAGGGATCAATCAGTGCTGACGTAACCGCAGACGTGGTTACCATAACGACGGTTGATGCGTTCATAACAACTGGTGAAAACGCTACAGTTTCCTGTACAATCGCAGACTATCAGACCGCTCCGGTGTCTGCAAGTTGGTCCTCCGGAGGAAACGATATCTCCGATGGAGCTTCAGGTATCACCATAGACGACACTGCAACATCCCCGGAGCTCATTGAATCGGGCCTTTCTGCCGACAAGAACTTCACCTGTAAGTTCACATTTGGTACAGGGGACGTTGCAGTGGACATTTCTCAGGATGTCACGGTTGACTTCTACACCATCTCTTCAAACTCAACTATTGTTCTGGCCACTTCAGATCCGACAGTGAGCTGTGATATAACCGGACTTCAGAATGCACCCTCAGCAGTTGCTTGGTCGGACAGTACTGGTACTCTTACACACGACGGAAGCTCAGTCACTATTGACACGGACACGTGGGCCGATGGCGACCAGGCCTCCACTCTTACTGTCTCAGCTTTGTCAGCCGACAAAACCTTCACCTGTACCTTCACACTTTCTTCCAGTGCTGACGCCACAGAAGAAGCCCTTGTGGATGTTGTAACCATCACAGCTGTCGATGCTGTGGTCTTAGCTGGCTCTGATGGCAACCTTACTTGTACCCTATCCGATGCAGAAGCCTCTGTCTCAAATCCAACAGTAACCTGGATAGATACTTCAGACTCTTCTGAAGTGGACTCTGCAAATGTGGAAACTGACGGCCTGGAATCCATCTTAATGCTCTCGACTGTGAACAGTGACGCAACATACAGCTGCAGCTTTGCTGCTGGAGACGGTACAGTTGCAGTCACGGCCACCGTCGATAAGGTTGTCGTAACCACTACTGAGGCAGTCATCCTGGATGGCGACACGGCCACCATCAGCTGTGCCATCAGTGAAAACAGTCTCTCCGTTACAGCCATCCAATGGGAAGACTCCGGGGAGACTGCTCTTGTAGACGGTGCTGGTGGAGCCACTCTAACAACCGCCTCAAGCAATCTAGGCTTGCAGCTTGATATCACTTCCATTACCACTGACACTAACTTCACCTGCCGAGCAACGTTCGGAACTTCTGGGTCTGTTTCCGAGGCATCCCTGATTGATGTGGCAAACATTACAGCTGTTCCTGCGTACCTGGAGAGCGGGGGAGATGCCGTCATGTCCTGCACAGTTGAGGATCTGGACGATTCCAATGATGACTTAGCAATAGCCTCCTGGGAGTCAGCTAGCACGGCAATTAGTTCTGGTATCTCGGGTACAAACCTGTCCACTATTCTCACAGTTACTGGACTTACTATAGACACCGATTACACCTGTGCAATTGCTTTTACCGGCAAGGGATCAATCAGTGCTGACGTAACCGCAGACGTGGTTACCATAACGACGGTTGATGCAATTATTACTACGGGCGAAAACGCTACTGTTTCCTGTACAATCGCAGACTATCAGACCGCTCCGGTGTCTGCAAGTTGGTCCTCCGGAGGAAACGATATCTCCGATGGAGCTTCAGGTATCACCATAGACGACACTGCAACATCCCCGGAGCTCATTGAATCGGGCCTTTCTGCCGACAAGAACTTCACCTGTAAGTTCACATTTGGTACAGGGGACGTTGCAGTGGACATTTCTCAGGATGTCACGGTTGACTTCTACACCATCTCTTCAAACTCAACTATTGTTCTGGCCACTTCAGATCCGACAGTGAGCTGTGATATAACCGGACTTCAGAATGCACCCTCAGCAGTTGCTTGGTCGGACAGTACTGGTACTCTTACACACGACGGAAGCTCAGTCACTATTGACACGGACACGTGGGCCGATGGCGACCAGGCCTCCACTCTTACTGTCTCAGCTTTGTCAGCCGACAAAACCTTCACCTGTACCTTCACACTTTCTTCCAGTGCTGACGCCACAGAAGAAGCCCTTGTGGATGTTGTAACCATCACAGCTGTCGATGCTGTGGTCTTAGCTGGCTCTGATGGCAACCTTACTTGTACCCTATCCGATGCAGAAGCCTCTGTCTCAAATCCAACAGTAACCTGGATAGATACTTCAGACTCTTCTGAAGTGGACTCTGCAAATGTGGAAACTGACGGCCTGGAATCCATCTTAATGCTCTCGACTGTGAACAGTGACGCAACATACAGCTGCAGCTTTGCTGCTGGAGACGGTACAGTTGCAGTCACGGCCACCGTCGATAAGGTTGTCGTAACCACTACTGAGGCAGTCATCCTGGATGGCGACACGGCCACCATCAGCTGTGCCATCAGTGAAAACAGTCTCTCCGTTACAGCCATCCAATGGGAAGACTCCGGGGAGACTGCTCTTGTAGACGGTGCTGGTGGAGCCACTCTAACAACCGCCTCAAGCAATCTAGGCTTGCAGCTTGATATCACTTCCATTACCACTGACACTAACTTCACCTGCCGAGCAACGTTCGGAACTTCTGGGTCTGTTTCCGAGGCATCCCTGATTGATGTGGCAAACATTACAGCTGTTCCTGCGTACCTGGAGAGCGGGGGAGATGCCGTCATGTCCTGCACAGTTGAGGATCTGGACGATTCCAATGATGACTTAGCAATAGCCTCCTGGGAGGACATCAGACCAAATATCCACCCTTGAAGTATCCCTCGCAGACACCGCAACCTTCACTTGTACCGTGTCCAATGGTACCTATAACCACACCGTGGAGTCTGTCATCACAGTGCTATCAAACTGTTACTCTGGATCATACTTCAAGGTCGGGGATGATGGCCTAGCTACCTGCACCGAATGCCCGCCTGATACATACCAAAATCTGAACAACGCTTGGAACTGTACAGACTGCCCGGACGGTAAAAAGACGCCATTCAACGGAACATCCTCTGAGTTCCAGTGCTACAGTCTCGATTTCAACGAGTATAGTGTGAGGACGGCGGGTGAGACAGCAGAGATCTCAGTTACCATGACAACCACTGACACTGTTACAGCTCCCACCACGTGGTCAGTCAGTACTGGAGGAACTATTGCCGCAACATCTGACACATCTTCCTATACGACTACAAGCACCGCTACCTACACCAACTACGCTGCAGCGAGTATTACATGTACCTTTACCTTGGAACGGGATGGTGAAACCCAAACGGTTGATGTAGTAGTACAGGCTGTTGAGGGAGAATTCACCACTGATCCTTCCCCAGCGAGCGGTAACCCGGGTGATTCAGCCACAATGACATGTATTGGATCCCCACCTCCTGCAGATTACATCGTCACTTCAGGATGGCTAACAGACGGAAATCAACCGGAAGTAGGGATTACAGTCCAGACCACCTCTAATGATACCGCTACTGTATCTAAACTAGTGGTGGCCTACCTTCAAAGTACAATGACCGGCACCTACTCCTGCTACCTGAAATACGGGCCAAGCGACTCTATCTCAAGCAGCGAGGACATCATATTCAGTGGAGGAGCGTATCTGTTATCACACGGTATCATCTCCTTCCCGAGTAGGAGTGTCGGCGTTACCGGGGGAACCATATCTATCACGTGTGTTGGCGTGGCAACGGTGAACGCAACAACAGTGAGGTGGTACCATAACGACGTTGTAGTGTCAGCTAACTCTGTCAACACGGTTACCAACACTTACAGCAACTTCTCCACCAGCAGAGAGACAACCTCGGTGCTTGTATTCCCAGAAGTCACAACAGCAGATGAGGGTACAGTTGAATGCTACATGGACATGGCTGGGGAGATATTCACGACAGGACCAAAGACACTCCACATAGTGTCCATCACCTCTCAACCAGTGGATACATACATCACACAGGGTAGTGATTTCAAGATGTTCTGCGTGGCGGAGGGACCTCCAACGCCCGTTGTGCGGTGGACCAAGGATGGTTCAGCTGCTGACACCTCAAAATACTCTCTCAGCGTGACAAGCGATCTGTTAGAGTCGTCCAGTGATGTGCTAGAAGCTACCTCGGTGTACTCTCTTGATGATGCTTCATCCAGCGATGAGGGAGATTACAGCTGTACTGCAACCTGGGCAGATAGTGCCGATATGACAGGTGGAACAGAGACATCCGACACTGCTACAGTCTACATGTTTGGAGTCTCATCCCTCACTGATGATAAGACAGTTGCGGTGGATGATGCCTTGACGCTGACCTGCAAGGTGGACATATCACCCGTATCCACTACTGCAGTGTCCTGGAAGAAGGACGGAGTGGCAGCTAGTGGAACCAGTTTCACCTCACTCAGTTCGAGTCTTGGGTACAGTACTATCGTGGCTGATACCAGTGCTGTCGGTAAAGTGGTGTACTCCTGTGCGGCTACCTATACAACCACATCCTCCACTAAAACGAGCGAGTACAGTTACTCAACTGTTTCTATTATAGAGGCATGCTCCACATTGAGTGATCCAACAGGGGGTACCCTGGACTGCACCTCATCCTCCAGCTACACTAAAACCTGCACTGTCACGTGTGACTCTGGTTATGTAGGTAGGGCCTCACCCCGGACCTTCACGTGTACAGATGGAGTTTGGGACAGCACGCCAACTCCCAACGCAGAATGCACAGTGGTTGCAACCCCTGCTGCGTACGTGGGAACTTTCACAGTCAGTTACACCCTACCCTTCTCCTGTGAAGAGTCCTACGGTCCTTACATTCTCGCTGCATATCCCTACCACGCTGCAGCGGCAGAATCCAGTATGACCTATGTACCGGCTACTGTGCAACTTGACGATGATTCCTTTACATGTTCCTACAGTGGTGGCAAGATGACATTTACCTTCAAGTACCGTCAGACGACTAGCATGACCAACCAGGATCCACTAGATACGACGATGGATGAGATCATAGATTTTGTTGCTGATAACAGCTTCCCTGTGATGGAGTACCTTTACGATAATGGGCGGATTGACAGTGATGGAGCTGACTAGCTGTCATCGTTCGCGTCCTCCTCTAGTCAATGACTACACATACTGGGACCTGAGTTCTCTCTTGATGCCAGCGATCTTTATGGTAGTGAGGTTACCAGTGCACCGTCTTGTACCGGATTTGCTGTGGCCACAAATGGTGTTTGCACCACATGCCCTCAAGGGTTCTACATCAGCAGTGACCAATGTGAACCGTGTCCACGTGGAACATACCAGATGGATGGCAGCTCCAACCAGTGCAAAACATGTCCAGTGGGAACCAGCACACTTGATGAAGGAGCAACCTCTGAGGAGCTCTGTGTCGCTGTATGTGAGGTGGAACAACCCATCTACTCAATCTCCAGCCCACCACATCACACTATAGTACCGGAGGGATCACCAGTTACTGTGGTGTGTGATGAAGGTTTCTCCACACCCAGTGGGGAGCAGAAGGTGGTGGTACCATGTGGCGAGGAGCCCATCTGTACCAGGATCATTGTAACCGAGGCTCCGGAGTTCGTCGTTCAGGACACCACTCTGCCCCTTTCCTGTTTTGTTGAGAGTGGAGAACAGTTTGTGAACTGTGACTGGGTAGTAGATGGGGTTAGCGCTGGGTCATCAGCCGTCACACAAGATTTCGACAGACAGATCTGTACAAAGAGCATTCAAGTTACGGAAACAACAAAGATAGAATGCAGTGTAACCCGGGGCAACGGGGAGATTCTCACTAGTGCGTCTAACACAGTCACAATGTTGACTCCCACCATCACCATCTCTACACCCACTATCTCTACTGGAGATTCCGTACAACTTGCCTGCTCAGCGGTTGTACCCTCTGGATACCTCGGAAAGTTGGTGCTCATGAGAAACGGGCAGAAGATCGGTAAATCTACCATTTCCAGTGATCTGGCGGCCCTGCACACTCACGAGATTGATAGTGCAACAGTGCAAGATGCGGGTGAATACTACTGTCATGTGGAGTACATTGAGACTGGAGTTTCTATATCTGAACCGGTATCCCTGACCGTTCTGGGCTTCCTTATCCAACCCAGCTCTACCACAGTCCCCCATGGCTCTGTCACAACCCTCTCCTGTTCCATTCCTAATGTTGGAACACAGGAGATTCTGTGGTTGGACCGAGATGGAAACAGCCTGATAAGCCAGGAGACTACCTCAGATGCTGTCATCCTGTCCACACTGGAAGTGGACTCTCCGGGCGTGTATGATTGTCATGCATACTTTGAGTCGTTTGACATGACTGCATCCGCAACGGTGACTTTTGCTAATAACGGCTTTACAACACATCCCGTGTCGAGGACTGTAAACAGCGGGGATTCGGCCACTCTGCAATGCAATCATTCCGATCCCACCACCACTATTCAATGGATAGTGAACGGCTTTGTTTCCGAGACTACGGGAAATACCCTGATCCTGGACGATCTGACAACTGACCAAAAGGTGAAATGTTTCGCCGAGGATGCTTCAGGCAGCTACTTTACTCAAGAAGCATCAGTGACCGTCCGGCGATTCCTGGTTCACCCCTCCGACACCATGACCGCCTCTGGTACTGCTACATTCCAGTGCTCTTTGTACGGATCTGATGTCTCGGTGATTCAATGGGAGGTGTTGACCGGGAGCGTGATCTCACAACCACCCTACACCACGCTCACCACCCCTCACCCTCTGATCCAGCAATCCACTCTGGAGATCCAAACTGGGGAGTACGTGAGATGTGCTGCTAATGTGACGGGATCTAACCACCAGATGAAGACCAAATGGGCCAAACACATTCCCTACAGTGTTCGGGTCACGGAGAAATTCGCCATTGCAAAGAATGGTTTCATCGCCCACTGCGAGATCCAATCTCAGATCGCACCACAGAGGATTATCTGGCGAGTTAGGACGGATGTTGTCCACGAGGAGCGGGATGTGATATACGATGACTATTCGGGTACATCTCAAGCATCGTACTACTTTACCACTCTCTCCGATTTGGATGTCTTGGAACTGACCTGTGGAGCGATCTTCAGTACATCCCTTGCAACATCCCCCGTCCGTTCACTCTCTCCCCTTGGAATTACAATGGAACCCGCTTCAACTGCTACAATCGAGGGCGACTACGCTATCCTCTCCTGCCAGTTCTACGATTACCCTGAAGTTACCTCAACCATTTCCTGGAGCGTGGGATCTCTTGAAATCACCGATATCACCAGCACCTACATAACGGAGAGCGAGGTTCTCAGTGTTGCCAAGGTAACAGCATCTCAACTCGGATCTCATGAGATCACATGTCAGATAGAGTACGAAGGTTACGGATTTGTCACGTCAGAAGCGAACTACCTCTCCGTACTATCTGAAACTACCTTGACCAGAAGTGCCTCAAGCGTAGGTTATGGCGATATCTGTGAGATCGAGGGGCGAATCCCCGTTTTATCTCAATACGGAGTTGATTACCACTGGTCGGTGAATGGGGTGGCTGTCAAGGGTGCTCCCCACACAATCGAGGGAGAGTACATTGTCAGCAAGCTCCACTGGCCCGTCGTCATGGATACAACTGTGACTCTCACCGTGGCGAGGAACGGAGATGTGGAGACTGTTTCAACTACCGTTGAAGCGTATGGTATCAAGTCCATGTCGGTTGATTCTCGTCCCACAATAGGGTTCCCCACCCAGTTGATATGTGAGATCGACTCCGCAGACACTCTCACTCATACATTCTGGTATGCGGGCAGTGAGGTGAAGGAAGCCACGGAGGTATCCCAAAACGGCTACCTATACAACCACATCCTCCACTAAAACGAGCGAGTACAGTTACTCAACTGTTTCTATTATAGAGGCATGCTCCACATTGAGTGATCCAACAGGGGGTACCCTGGACTGCACCTCATCCTCCAGCTACACTAAAACCTGCACTGTCACGTGTGACTCTGGTTATGTAGGTAGGGCCTCACCCCGGACCTTCACGTGTACAGATGGAGTTTGGGACAGCACGCCAACTCCCAACGCAGAATGCACAGTGGTTGCAACCCCTGCTGCGTACGTGGGAACTTTCACAGTCAGTTACACCCTACCCTTCTCCTGTGAGGAGTCCTACGGACCCTATATTCTCGCTGCGTATCCCTACCACGCCGCTGCAGCAGAATCCAGTATGACCTATGTACCGGCAACAGTCCAGCTGGACGATGACTCCTTTAGCTGCTCCTACAGTGGTGGCAAGATGACATTTACCTTCAAGTACCGTCAGACGACTAGCATGACCAACCAGGATCCACTAGATACGACGATGGAGGAGATCATAGATTTTGTGGCTGATAACAGTTTCCCAGTGATGGAGTACCTTTACGATAATGGGCGGATTGACAGTGATGGGGCACTGATCGACAGTAGCAAGCGCAGGAGGAGATCAGTTACTGATGTGTATGAGGGACCTGAGTTCTCTCTTGATGCCAGCGATCTGTATGGTAGTGAGGTTACCAGTGCACCGTCATGTACTGGATTTGCTGTGGCTACAAATGGCGTTTGTACCACCTGTCCACAGGGATTCTACATCAGCAGCGAGCAGTGTGAACCGTGTCCCCGTGGCACATACCAGATGGATGGCAGCTCCAACCAGTGCAAAACATGTCCAGTGGGAACGAGCACACTTGATGAAGGAGCAACTTCTGAGGGGCTCTGTGTTGCTGTATGCGAGGTGGAACAACCCCTCTACTCGATCACCAGCCCACCACATCACACAATAGTGCCGGAGGGATCTCCGGTAACTGTGGTGTGCGACGAAGGTTTCACTACAACTAGTGGAGAGCAAAAGGTTGTGGTACCATGTGGTGAGGAGCCCATCTGTACCAGGATCATTGTAACCGAGGCACCAGAGTTTGTCGTTCAGGACACGACTCTACCCCTTTCCTGTTTCGTTGAGAGTGGAGAACAGTTTGTTAACTGTGATTGGATAGTAGATGGGGTCAGCGCTGGTTCATCAGTCGTCACACACGATTTCGACAGACAGATCTGTACAAAGAGTCTTCAAGTTACGGAAACAACAAAGATTGAGTGTAGCGTCACTCGGGGCAACGGTGAGATTCTCACCAGTGCGTCTAACACAGTCACAATGTTAACTCCCACCATCACTATCTCTACACCAACTATCTCTACCGGAGATTCCGTACAACTTGCTTGCTCAGCGGTTGTACCCTCTGGATATCTCGGCAAGTTGGTGCTCATGCGAAACGGGCAGAAGATCGGTAAATCAACAATTTCCAGTGATCTGGCTGCACTCCATTCACACGAGATTGACAGTGCAACTGTGCAAGATGCGGGTGAATACTATTGTCATGTAGAATACATTGAGACTGGAGTGTCCATATCTGAACCAGTATCCCTGACCGTTCTGGGCTTCCTAATCCAACCCGGCTCTACCACAGTCCCCCATGGCTCTGTCACAACCCTCTCCTGCTCTATTCCTAATGTTGGGACACAGGAGATTCTGTGGTTGGACCGTGATGGAAACAGCCTGACCAGCCAGGAAACTACCTCAGATACTGTTATCCTGTCCACCCTGGAGGTCGACTCTCCGGGCGTGTATGATTGTCATGGTTACTTTGAGTCGTTTGACATGACTGCTACCGCAACGGTGACTTTTGCCAGTAACGGCTTTATAACACATCCCGTCTCGAGAACAGTAAACAGCGGGGATTCAGCCACTCTCCAATGCAATCACTCCGATCCCACCACCACTATTCAATGGATTGTAAACGGTTTTGTATCCGAGACAACGGGAAGTACTCTGATCCTGGACGACCTAACAACCGACCAAAAGGTGAAATGCTTCGCGGAGGATGCCTCAGGCAGCTACTTCACCCAAGAAGCAGCAATTACCGTCCGGCGATTCCTAGTCCACCCCTCCGACACAATGACTGCCTCTGGTACTGCAACCTTCCAGTGCTCTCTATACGGATCTGATGTTTCTGAGATCCAATGGGAGGTGTTGACCGGGAGCGTGATCTCACAACCAACCTACACCACGCTAACCAACCCTCACCCCCTGATCCAGCAGTCCACCCTGGAGATCCAAACTGGGGAGTACGTGAGGTGTGTTGCTAATGTGACGGGATCTGACCATCAGATGAAGACCAAATGGGCGAAACATATTCCCTACAGTGTCAGAGTCACAGAGAAGTTTGCCATTGCAAGGAATGGGTTCATCGCCCACTGCGAGATCCAATCACAGATCGCACCCCAGAGGATTATCTGGCGAGTCAGGACTGATGTTGTCCACGAGGAGCGGGATGTGATATACGATGATTATTCGGGTACATCCCAAGCATCGTACTACTTTACCACTCTCTCCGATTTGGATGTCTTGGAGCTGACTTGTGGAGCTATCTTCAGTACATCCCTTGCAACTTCCCCCGTCCGATCACTCTCTCCCCTTGGAATTACTATGGAACCTGCTTCAACAGCCACAATCGAGGGCGACTACGCTATCCTCTCCTGCCAGTTCTACGATTACCCCGAAGTTACCTCGACCATCACGTGGAGCGTGGGATCTCTTGAAATCACTGATATCACCAGCACCTACATAACGGAGAGCGAGGTTCTGAGTGTTGCCAAGGTAACAGCATCTCAACTCGGATCTCATGAGATCACATGTCAGATAGAGTACGAAGGTTACGGATTTGTCACGTCAGAAGCGAACTACCTCTCCGTACTATCTGAAACTACCTTGACCAGAAGTGCCTCAAGCGTAGGTTATGGCGATATCTGTGAGATCGAGGGGCGAATCCCCGTTTTATCTCAATACGGAGTTGATTACCACTGGTCGGTGAATGGGGTGGCTGTCAAGGGTGCTCCACACACGATCGAGGGAGAGTACATTGTCAGCAATCTCCACTGGCCTGTCGTCATGGATACAACTGTGACTCTAACCGTGGCGAGGAATGGTGAGGTGGAGACTGTTTCAACTACCGTTGAAGCATATGGTATCAAATCCATGTCAGTGGATTCTCGACCAACAATAGGATTCCCAACCCAACTGATATGTGAGATCGACTCCGCAGACACGCTCACTCATACGAAGACCATACGCCCGTCACTCCACTTCCTTCGGTGCCTCCATAGGGTTTTTGGGACCATGATCACATCCCGGTACGAGATCTCAGAACTGGGTGATGAGGATTGGGGTTACTATACATGTGTGGCTCAATACTCGAACCTCCCCATGGTGTTCCAGCGACTACCTCTGATCCCCGAACAAGCATGTCTCCTACCTGAGATCTCTAATGGATTCTTCGAATCGACTTTCCTGGTGTCAGGCAAGATTGCAACTACGGAATGCTACACTACCCATGAACTAAGTGACACAACCAGTTATCTCCAATGCATTGACGGAGAACTGACGGGTGTGATGCCTGTTTGCGTACCTGTTAAAGACTCTTCCAAGATGATGCTGGCAATCGTTAGTGTTTGTGCGTGTGTCGTTGTCATGGCGATGTTGGTGGTTGCCATAATGGTGAGGGTTAAGAAGTCTTCAGTGGGTGCTGGAAAAGGATTCCACGATGATAACGAGCAAGACTATCCACCGCTCCCTGATAGAGAGCCAACCGGACTTTCAATAATGTCAACGTCACACAAGTGAACACGTTGCGAGAATCAAAGACAAGTTTTTTAGTTGTTGACTTGACCCGGTCTACAAGTTTTATAGTTTGTTGTAAAAATTGTGGAGAATGTTAAACTTTTAGATGGTCTGCATTGAAAGTGACCCAGAGAGAGAGATATCACCAGCACCTACATAACGGAGAGCGAGGTTCTGAGTGTTGCCAAGGTAACAGCATCTCAACTCGGATCTCATGAGATCACATGTCAGATAGAGTACGAAGGTTACGGATTTGTCACGTCAGAAGCGAACTACCTCTCCGTACTATCTGAAACTACCTTGACCAGAAGTGCCTCAAGCGTAGGTTATGGCGATATCTGTGAGATCGAGGGGCGAATCCCCGTTTTATCTCAATACGGAGTTGATTACCACTGGTCGGTGAATGGGGTGGCTGTCAAGGGTGCTCCACACACGATCGAGGGAGAGTACATTGTCAGCAATCTCCACTGGCCTGTCGTCATGGATACAACTGTGACTCTAACCGTGGCGAGGAATGGTGAGGTGGAGACTGTTTCAACTACCGTTGAAGCATATGGTATCAAATCCATGTCAGTGGATTCTCGACCAACAATAGGATTCCCAACCCAACTGATATGTGAGATCGACTCCGCAGACACTCTCACTCATACATTCTGGTATGCGGGCAGTGAGGTGAAGGAAGCCACGGAGGTATCCCAAAATGGGACCATGATCACATCCCGGTACGAGATCTCAGAACTGGGTGATGAGGATTGGGGTTACTATACATGTGTGGCTCAATACTCGAACCTCCCCATGGTGTTCCAGCGACTACCTCTGATCCCCGAACAAGCATGTCTCCTACCTGAGATCTCTAATGGATTCTTCGAATCGACTTTCCTGGTGTCAGGCAAGATTGCAACTACGGAATGCTACACTACCCATGAACTAAGTGACACAACCAGTTATCTCCAATGTATTGATGGAGAACTAACCGGTGTAATGCCTGTTTGTGTTCCTGTTAAGGACTCTTCCAAGATGATGCTGGCGATTGTTAGTGTTTGTGCATGTGTCGTTGTCATGGCGATGTTGGTGGTTGCCATAATGGTGAGGGTTAAGAAGTCTTCAGTGGGTGCTGGAAAAGGATTCCACGATGATAACGAGCAAGACTATCCACCGCTCCCTGATAGAGAGCCAACCGGACTTTCAATAATGTCAACGTCACACAAGTGAAAAATACGTTGAGAATCAAAGACAAGTTTTTTAGTTGTTGACTTGACCCGGTCAGCAAGTTTTATAGTTTGTTGTAAAAATTGTGGAGAATGTTACTTTTAGAGTCGTGATGGTCTACATTGAAATTAGTGACCCCGAGAGAGAAAGAGAGAAAGAGATTTTTTTGAATCCATATCATGTTTTAAAGAGAGATTTGTAAAAACTAACAGTGTAAATACCCCGATGAGTTTTGCAATATCAAAACGTGTAAATAATTTCCTGATGTTTTGTATAACCAAGAGTCTGTAAATATGTTAATTTTAAGTTATTACCACTTTCTCAAAACTTTGTGTTTTCTACTTTTACTGGTCACATGACTACCTCACAGGAACCGACCGAATCAGGAAATACTGGTCCCTGATTGACTGATATCCAGTCACGTGACCTAAATAACGAGTTCTGATTGGTTGTTTACTTATTTCAGTCGGTTCCTGCTACTTCACCTACCTCATAGACCATTGGAAACATGACCTACCTCATACTATATTATCATTGGAAATGGTGCCCTTACCTAAGGATCATTTCCATTTCACAAATCATTTTGTTATCAAACAAGCTCCCACGTCAGACCCTTGATGCATGCTAAAAGGTGTCCCTCTCTCAGAAAAGAACTCCACTCACCAACAATTGTTCAATTCGTGTCTCGTCGAATATGTCGCTACTCACCAAGCTGCTGGTGCTCCTGGTCCTCCTTAGCACCATCATCCTTGATGTGGAAGGAGCAAAAAAGAACAAGAAGAAAAAGAAGAAGGAACCGGCAGCGGTATTTGTAGAGCCGGAAGTGAAGAACTTGTGGAGCGATGGTGGGTTTGTGTATGATGACAAGGACCGTATCACCAACCCTGTGGACATGGAATCTGATCTGAGAAAGTGGTATGAGGACCCCTTGAGGAGCAATATACCAAGTCTCCGTGAGAACTCCAAGGTGTATTCTAACCCCAGTGACTACACCTCCCCAGCATCTCCAGGACAAATCTACGGGCATGCTATGTGGGCCGCGACTGATCTGGGCTACTCGGTGGCGACTGAGAACGTAGCGTATGCCATCACTGTGTTTGTTGGGTATTACGATACAAAGAACGCCACTCAGATCCCACCCGCACTGAGCCATAACTGTAACATTGGGTTGTGTTTGTTCCGGTTTGATTGTAGCTGTGGTATGGGATCCCATCTGGCTTCTTTCGAGGAGGTCCTAGACACGACCTCCACGGTGTTGGGAAGCATCCAAGACACCTTTATTGCTAGTGCCGGGAATATCATTAACGCGGGAGCTGACCTTGGGAAGATTCTCTGTAAGGACATGGAGGTTCAACATTTGACGCTCAAAGATGGAATTGCGGAGCTGGAGAGGCACGTGGCACCCTTTAAAGCGAACCCAGCTGCCTTTGATGCGGTTAAGACGGAGCGTGCACTGGCTGATATTAATGAGAGTGCCTCAGCTCAAATAATGCTGAGAGTGTTGGAGAAGATGTGCAAGATAAAATTCCCAGCCGGAAAACCTGAGACTTGGTAGTAGAACTGTAGTTTGTGCGATGTGTGATTTAGTGAAAATATGATAGTTCGTTAAATTTTAAAACTTTAAAGACACTCAATTTGGTTGTGTTTTGTAAGTTGGTAGTGTAATAACGTTTTGCCAAACAGGTGCCCTGCTCTGTTTGACATACAGCAAACAAAAAACAGATATATCTTACCAGGCCATACCTTACCATATATGGCAATGCCATATTACCTGTATCATTAAGAGGTATCTGTATACAACCACTCGCCTCTTCTACAAGGGAGGTAGTTCCTTCGGCACAGCGATCACAGCTAGTTACGTTCCGGAAATATCCAGGCGAACATGTATCTGGAAAGGGGGCATTTGTCATTCCTACCTCAAATATATTTCATGTCCATACACTCTATAACAGTCTACACTGTAGACTGAACAGTCTCAACGAAAGCACTTACCGCTGATATAATGTGTGAAATCATTGATATTTGTCCAAGCTAAACTTGACATCGAGCTACAGTTGATAAACATACTGACACTTGAACAAACTGTTAGATTAAAACTTATCACATAACCCTTTGAGTATGAGATAGTTTCGATCTTAGAGTTTTCGCTTGGCCAGTATGTCTTGTTGAGTTTAAACTTGAACTCTCCATCCCCGCTACCCGTAAGATCCGGCTGTATGCCTATGACAAACTTGGGTCTATCAAACACAACCTCGAAACCGGCATTATAACCGGCATACTGCTCCAGACAATTGTCATCACAGTTTTGGGTACTAATGCACTTCTCTCTGTTCGATATCCTCAAAACATCAAATCCCGAGTCACTCGCACTCGTCGGCAGGACACCTAGATGATAATAAGCATGATAATCTAAAGATGATTCTTTAAATACATACCAATAAAAACTATTTTTACAAAGTCCCATTCTCACTTACCAGCGCAGAGCAAGGCCAACAAAAGCAGCATAACAGATCGGAAAAATGGTGATGAGTCAGATCCCATGCGGTCATTACGGGTGGAATGAGACAGAGAGATGGGAAGAGAGAGAGAGAGAGAGAGAGAGAGAGAGAGAGAGAGAGAGAGAGAAGTGTGGTTTTAATCCAGACACAGGTTCTTAGCCCCTCTCCTTAGGACAAATGCTAAGAACCTGTGCGGTAGGTCCTGTGTTCAAAAAAACCAGAGCTGCTTTAAGATATTTTTACTAGTTAAGAAAAAGGATCTCTCCTTGGACTGAACCGCCTCTCTCCAGACCTCATCATATCTCAAGATCACTACTCTCTGCCCCCAGGCTCACTGATCTGAGTAGCACTCAGTCCACAGACAACATGAGAATTCTACTAAGATAAAATCATCCTGTATAATGTTTGATGATGCTTACATACTATAATGTTTCATGATGCTTGCCTGCAAACTAAACGACCAGTATCACAACTAACAAATTATCACAGTTCAGCAACTACTATCTTATCTAACGGTTAGATTCTAACGTTGAGTTACCCAAGCTCAGCAAATCTAACCTGGATCATCATCGGTAGAGTTACATGCTGCAGGTATATCGGTACCCGATGTGGGACATGTCTCACATCTCCAAGTCGTGGTGTTCCTGTAACTCCCCTCCTCACACAAACCTGGGCGGAAACGAGCAAGTTAATTAGGTGTCTGGAAATGTAAATGAGTAAGTTTAGGGGCAGTCACAAACTCCAGAAATTTGTTTTACCATTTTAAAATTTACCAAAGAGCCCTAGAAACTTGATATTGATTATTTGCATCGTACCTTCAACAGCAGTTTCATTGAATGCATTACTCCAAACATTGCTCCACCTCAGTTCAGTATTTTCATCCCACCAACAATAGAAAGAAGTAACATTAACACTCCTTACATCCTCTCTTATCAAAACGGCAGCCGAATCACCTACTTTTCCTTCACGGCCCTCTACTATTTTACTGGCGTTCACCGGATTAAAACTGATTGATACATATGAGAAGGTGTTGAGAGACAGAGAGGATAGGGAGATGTATTGGACGAATGCTCCGTCACCGAAGCTGAAAGTGAAGCCAGCTTCGAGGGTTTGGGAGCATCTTGAAAGGCAGATTTCGTGGTTTCCTTGTTTACAGGATTTGTCCTTGTCGAGGTTTCGGATATCTTCCAGGTAATCTGAAGAAGGGACAATGATAAATAATTGGCTTTTGGGGAGGTTGAATGGTAACCTTTGTGCTTGCAAGCTCAGTGATAAAAGTGTGGTAGTCCAAATAGAATTGTACCATGACAGTACAGATTGTGCCAAAGGCCGCACGTGTTTCAACAAAACAACACACTAGTCTTACCAGATGTCGTCCCTTGTCCTTGGTTGATAAGCAGGACGAGAGCAGAGAGGGTCAAAATTGAACGAATCATGGCGACTACTATTTCTGAACTGCGACCAGAATTTACTTGTTTTGTTCAAGGAGGGTCGAATTTACGTGGTGGTGGCACAATCTGCTGTTTAAATCATCAAAATACCATTGTTATTCGCAGAAACGAGTCATTGTCCACTGGACCCAAAATACAGAACTGCACTATAACCCTTGGTAGTGCAGGCCACTTCATTAGTTCTAGAGAAGAATTTTAATAAATTCATTAGTTTGCTTGAGGTGGTAGTAGGTAAACTATTTAGAAATCAGATCATGAGTCAATTTGGGGCACAAATGAGAGAGAGAGAGAGAGAGAGAGAGAGAGAGAGAGAGAGAGAGAGAGAGAGAGAGAAGTGTGGTTTTAATCCAGACACAGGTTCTTAGCCCCTCTCCTTAGGACAAATGCTAAGAACCTGTGCGGTAGGTCCTGTGTTCAAAAAAACCAGAGCTGCTTTAAGATATTTTTACTAGTTAAGAAAAAGGATCTCTCCTTGGACTGAACCGCCTCTCTCCAGACCTCATCATATCTCAAGATCACTACTCTCTGCCCCCAGGCTCACTGATCTGAGTAGCACTCAGTCCACAGACAACATGAGAATTCTACTAAGATAAAATCATCCTGTATAATGTTTGATGATGCTTACATAATGTTTCATGATGCTTGCCTGCAAACTAAACGAACAGTATCACAACTAACAAACAATCACCGTTCAGCAATATAATCTAACCTTGAGTTACCCCAGCTCAACAAATCTAACCTGGATCATCATCGGTAGAGTTACATGCTGCAGGTATATCGGTACCCGATGTGGGACATGTCTCACATCTCCAAGTCGTGGTGTTCCTGTAACTCCCCTCCTCACACAAACCTGGGCGGAAACGAGCAAGTTAATTAGGTGTCTGGAAATGTAAATGAGTAAGTTTAGGGGCAGTCACAAACTCCAGAAATTTGTTTTACCATTTTAAAATTTACCAAAGAGCCCTAGAAACTTGATATTGATTATTTGCATCGTACCTTCAACAGCAGTTTCATTGAATGCATTACTCCAAACATTGCTCCACCTCAGTTCAGTATTTTCATCCCACCAACAATAGAAAGAAGTAACATTAACACTCCTTACATCCTCTCTTATCAAAACGGCAGCCGAATCACCTACTTTTCCTTCACGGCCCTCTACTATTTTACTGGCGTTCACCGGATTAAAACTGATTGATACATATGAGAAGGTGTTGAGAGACAGAGAGGATAGGGAGATGTATTGGACGAATGCTCCGTCACCGAAGCTGAAAGTGAAGCCAGCTTCGAGGGTTTGGGAGCATCTTGAAAGGCAGATTTCGTGGTTTCCTTGTTTACAGGATTTGTCCTTGTCGAGGTTTCGGATATCTTCCAGGTAATCTGAAGAAGGGACAATGATAAATAATTGGCTTTTGGGGAGGTTGAATGGTAACCTTTGTGCTTGCAAGCTCAGTGATAAAAGTGTGGTAGTCCAAATAGAATTGTACCATGACAGTACAGATTGTGCCAAAGGCCGCACGTGTTTCAACAAAACAACACACTAGTCTTACCAGATGTCGTCCCTTGTCCTTGGTTGATAAGCAGGACGAGAGCAGAGAGGGTCAAAATTGAACGAATCATGGCGACTACTATTTCTGAACTGCGACCAGAATTTACTTGTTTTGTTCAAGGAGGGTCGAACTAGACAACTTAAATGCACCACCACCGTGTTAGACGACAAATTTAGTAGTTTTATGGTTTGTTATTCGCAGAAACGAGTCATTGTCCACTGGACCCAAAATACAGAACTGCACTATAACCCTTGGTAGTGCAGGCCACTTCATTAGTTCTAGAGAAGAATTTTAATAAATTCATTAGTTTGCTTGAGGTGGTAGTAGGTAAACTATTTAGAAATCAGATCATGAGTCAATTTGGGGCACAAATGATTAGAGGGAGATCTAAATGCCGAACTGGAAATTGGTCTATAGAACTCAATGAGCTATCACAGTTATAGGTAGGTGCTGCAGGTGCGTGAAACTGTCAGGCCAATGCTCTGACCACAGTTCTCGGGCGCTCCGAGAAGCGAGAATCGGGTCAGGCCAATGCTCTGACAGGCGTGAAAAGTACTTAGTGAATAATATGTTGGTATGACACGATCCTATAACATAGTGTATTTGTGTATCAGCTGCCACAATCCACATGAGTGTATTTGTGAGTCACGCTTTGTATGTCAGAGAAGTATTATTGTCTTCTACAGCTGATTGCTACAGCTCCATACGATCCATCTCACACACACACAGACAACATACTATAATTTGGTGGTGCGTCAATAGTGTACTACTTTCTTTGTATAGGGTATGTTACAATCAATCTTCCTCACCCTCCCCTATCTTTCTAAGCTATATCCAACACCCCTGCCCTATCTTTCTAAACTACATGTTAATCTACTGCAGCAGCTGTTGTACACACCACATTGATTTCTAGTAGTTCGTTTGGAAAAAGTAGAACAATTTTATACTTCAGTTCCTTGCGCTTGTAACTTTTGGTGTATTTGGGTTTTAGATTTTGACTCTATTGTTACTCTTGGTGCGAGTGTTGAGGCAGTACACGGCTAATGTTACTCAGCAACAGTGAATATAATCCAATATATTGCATTAGTCCATTGCATTAGTCAACTAGGAATCTTGCGTACATAGTAATGTCAGGGGAGTAGGTACCTATAGGATCCATTATATAGAGTTGTGATTTTGAAGATTAGGTAGTTGCTTTAATTAGCATGGGCTACAGTCCCTAATTGGGTTCAGAATACACTGTAACAGCCGCAACGTTTGAGGGGCCTGCAGCGTATGCCAAAGTATACGCTTCTTGAACTTCCTTCCTTTCCAGGACACGGTCCCCTTGAGTATTACATTGTGTTGGTTATTGGGGCCCTCTCCCTACTGATGTCCCTCACACTACTCCTCTATGTTATCAAACATGGTGATCTGTGTGTCCATGCAATCACCCTGAACTCTGTTTATACAGTAAGTAGCTGTAAGTCGTTACAACTACTACACAGTAAGTTATACTACAGTAATTACCTGTAAGTTGTTAAAACTTGCTCGACCACCTTCCCCCTGTCGCCTCGGTTACAACAGACACGGTGTTGTCATTGTACCACCTACAATTCTCTTTTCAGGTGTTTGTGGTTTGCTCCTTCATCGGGATGGTGGTGCTACGTGGTGCACAGTTCTTGCACTGCATTGCGAGCACGTAAGTAAGGGAAGTGAAGGGATGGGCCAAGGGGGAGCTATAGAGAGAGAAGGATAGGGGCACTGACCGCAATACCGATAACCACAAACCTTCATTCATTATATGTTGACCAATGTTTCTACAATCTACTATCAGTAGCGAGGGGGAGGCGGGGGAAGAACCTAAAACCACTAGGCGTGGCTCAATGTGAACACATACGTACATAGTATGTGAATAAATGCGTCACTAACACGTCACAGACAGACCGATAAAATTGAAAGTGTAACAGAATGGAGTGCGGTTGGGTCTGAACAAACTTCACCGAGTTATATCAAAACCAATATCAGCTGTAAACAATACCTCGTACTGTATGTGGGTATGTGTTCACTGCTTGTTTCGGAGCTACTTCAAGACTCCGTAGTCCGTAGTACTTCAAGAAGATAAACATCTCTCATGTGACACATGGACTCTAATGGTACGTGGTATTCTCACCTGCAGTTTGCTGGTCACGTGACCACCCAAGTTTCAGTTTACAAATTAAATTATGATAAAACCTTGTGACTCTTATCGCCCCACCCGGCTTATAAACCAACCCCTCAAAGCTACCCTTCCTTTACGTTATCATTAAATATCAACTGAAAATGAAGTTCGTCGTTGCCTTTGCTGCGCTTGTCTGTGTTGTCTCCGCCGGGTTCGGGGAGAGCCGGTGTCATGAGGGGCCTAGCTACTGGTGTGAAAACCAAGAGACTGCTACCGAGTGTGCTGCGGTGGAGTTTTGTGCCCAGAACTTCTGGCAGGAACAGGAGGTAGGTTTACATGTAACTTATAACAATCTCTATCTTTTGTCTCTCTATCTCTCTCTCGTCTTTACTTCTCGATGTCTGTGTTATTCCACTCTCTCCCACCCAAAATGCTCCCTTACAATTACATAATATAACCACTGCCACACCAGGATAAAGTCGGTGGATACATCAGCTGCAAGGCATGCACCTGGTCCTTCAGCATGATTGAGAGCTACGTGTTCACCGCTGGGAATGAGGACAAGGTCCTCAACCTCACTTCCTCCGTAAGTAGTTTTTATGTCTATTGATTGTCAAGATTTATCAACGTATACTATTGGGATTTGTTTCTTCTATTATCAGAGCATTGGCCTGACCGTTTATCACTCATTCCTTTCAAATGTGGAGCACGCGAGAACCGCAATCAGAGCATTGGCCTGATCAAAGAGTTTCTTTGAATTAGAAATCTCATCAAAGTTCCAAATCAATTTTAACTTAATAGTACCATTTACAGCTGTGTAACTACATCCCTGCTACGTACGTGCAGACGTGCAAAGACATGGTCATGGAATATGGAAAGTTTGCTCTTAGCACCATCGAAGCCAAACTTAACCCTCAGGTAACTCCGACAACATTATAATTATATGTTTACCATAGTAACGTAAACTCTCTGTTGCCATGGTAACTATAGCTAACACCCCGTTGCCATTGTAACTATAGCTAAATCTCCGTTGCCATGGTTACTATAGCTAACTCCCCGTTACCATGATAACTAAAACTCTCCTCCCCACCTACAGCTCGTATGTACCGCAATGGGACAGTGTGATAAGACCAGCCTCACCACCGCTCTTAACGGCCTCCCCAAGGAGACTACCTGTGCTCCCTGCAAACAGTAAGTTCCTTACTTCAGGTAGCGATCCCAAACCCAGATCCCAAATTGATCAACAAACCAACCGTAACCACGCTCCTAAAGATAGCGTATCCCGTATGATTGTCAATCCCTTTCCTTGTTTATTAGATCTAATCCCCTCCCTCCCCACCGCAACCAGGACAATGGCTGAGCTGAAGCAGCAGACTGGGGAGATGTTCAGATGGTGGCAGAGTGCTTGCTCAGAGGCTTCCAATACTGCCGGGTGTGTAACCTACTCAGAAATGGCTCTCCTTCTCAACAATGCCGTCCTGAATGAGTTCGTGTGCGAAGAGATGGAAATGTGCTAGAGAGAATATATTGTCAGTTTGACATCAAGTGACATAGCTGGACTGAAAGAGAAAAGACTCGGATTGTATGTTGTTTTCAAAGTGGAATGAATTTTTTACTGATATTTCTAAAACTTCTAGTAGTTTTCTTGTCCGAGTCGTTAATAGAATGCATCATCGAATATCATATTGAGTAAGGGGAAGGTCATCCTCCAAACACAGCGCTCACAAACACACAAACAAGCAATCCCATCCCTAATATAACCACCCCCTAATTGCTTTGCAGGTACGAGGCAGTCTGCTGCTGGGCATTCTACAAGCTCATCCTCGGCTATTTAGAAGGGGCAGGGTAAGTAACGAGATCTCATGTTACATGGTTTGTATTGAATTGTTCCGACTGCCTGGTGTGACTCCCACAGTACAACAAACGGTCACATGAGAGGAGGTAAAACTTGAGTCGCCTGATATTGTGTCAGCGCTTATCTGTTATGTAGAGATTAACGGCCCTAACAACCTTATCACACATATCAGATTCTCGTGGTCTGGTGAGAGGGAGATGAGTCTGAGAGTACCACCTCTCTGCTGTATACCATACCTACCTCCCATCCAGAATACAAGGTGATTTCATGTACACAGTTCAGTTGTTGAAGATGTTTAGAACTGTAGCTATGGCTGGTGGGTTGCTATGGTGACATGCCTTAAATTCCAGCCTCCTCGATGACTGCAGTACATAATCACATCCTCTCTCCTATACAGGAGGACAGGTCAACTATTATCGGTGATGGTAGGGCAGGTAGTGGTAGTACAGAGTCTGGTCGAGTTCTCCCGAGTGCTTCAAGTCATGGACTGTACTTTTGAGGACAAATCCTGGAGTGTCTATCTGGCTGACTCTCTGGTTCTGGTGTCTTTTATGGGAGCAATTTGGGCCATAATGGTGGTGTGTCGGGCAGAGTTCAACAAGCTGAGGGTAAGTTGTTTGCTGGGGATATGGTGACGCAATAATCCTTACAACTTACAAAACGAAGCCCTGGTAGCGGGATCAATTCAGATCGTTGAGAGTGCTAAGTTTGACATTGATGGAATTCCAAAAAGCTCAAATTAAGTTTCCCGAAACCCCCCAGGTGCATAAAGTTGTGAGGAAGTTTGTCGTGTTCAAGATAATGATTGGAGTATCCAAGTTTTTGGAGAGGTTACTTAAAATTGTAGTTACACACAACTCGTCTGTGAAACAGGGAGTTCTCTCGCCGACTGAAAAGGCCCTGGGTAAGCACCGTAACTTCACCGCATCTCCGCAGTTTTGTTAGGATCTAAATTGTCGGCAACCATGATTGATACAAAACATAGATTTCCCGTGCAGTCAACTAGTTCTGAGTTCTATCTAATTATTACTAACTACTAATTTAAAGCAAAAACTAATTGAAATTAGTTCGCTGGAAAGGTGACCCATTGAACGCATGTATCATTACAGTCCCCTCATCCATGGATATCCTAGGTAATAGAGAGTTGTGATCTTTTGAATGTTAGGTACTGATTTTAATTAGTATGGGCTACAGGCCCCAATTGGGTTCAAAATACCTACACTGTGTTCTGAACCCAATTCCCAGCATTAGAGGGGCCTGCAGCGGTTCTGTCATGTTGAACTTCCTTCCTTTCCAGGACACGGTCCCCTTGAGTATTACATTGTGTTGGTTATTGGGGCCCTCTCCCTACTGATGTCCCTCACACTACTCCTCTATGTTATAAAACATGGTGAACTGTGTGTCCATGCAATAACCCTGAACTCTGTTTATACAGTAAGTCTTTGGGCACGCCATGCAATCTCCTTTACATAACCGGCTCGTTGTCTGTGTATAGTATTTACAGTACACAGACAAGTACAGTCGTTACAACTTGCTCAACCAACGTCCCCCTAACGCCTCGCGGTTAGAACACACATTATAAGGTGTTTGTTATGTAAAATTGTAAACACCTACAAGTACAATTCTTTCTTGCCAGGTGTTTGTGGTTTGCTCCTTCATAGGCATGGTGGTGCTACGTGGAGCACAGTTCTTGCACTGCATTGCAAGCACGTAAGTAACTCTCTACTCTCTGTAGAGTGAAGGGATGGGCCAATGGGGTGTTGGGGCACTGTCTAGAGATAGAAGTGATGGGGGCACTAACCGCAATACCACAAGCCTTCATTCATTATGTTGACCAATGTTTCTACAATCTACTAGCAATAGCGAGGGGGAGGCTAGGGAAGAACCTCAAACCACTAGGCGTGGTTCAATGTGAACACACACGTACATAACTTGTGAATAGATTACGTCAAAGTGAATTTAAATGCGTCACTAACACGTCATAGACATACCGATAACATTGAAACTGTAACATCATGAAGTATGGGTTGTTTCTGAATAAACTACAACGAGATATTATATCAAAACCAATATCAGCTATGAACAATATCTCGTTATCTATGTGGGAGAGGGCATGTGTTTATTGCTTGTTCCGAAGCTACTTCAAGTCTCAGTAGTAGTAGTACTTCAAGAAGATAAACATGGCTCATGTGATGTGGACTCTAATGGTACGTGGTATTTGGACATGGCTTGCTGATCACGTGACCAAGTTTCAGTTTACAAATGAAATTACGATAAAACCTTGTGACTCTTATCGGACCACCCGGCTTATAAACCAACCCCCTCAAAGCTTCCCTTTCTTTACGTTATCATTATATCTCAACTGAAAAATGAAATTTGTCGTTGCCTTTGCTGCTCTTGTCTGTGTCGCCTCCGCCGGGTTCGGGGAGAGCCGGTGTCATGAGGGTCCCAGCTACTGGTGTGAGAATCAGGAAACTGCAACCGAGTGTGCTGCGATGGAGTTCTGTGCCCAGAATTTCTGGCAGGAACAGGAGGTAGGTGTCATACTTGTCTCTCTATCTGTCTCTGTCTTTCTCCGTTTCTCTCTGTGTCTCTCTTCTCGATGTCTGTGTAATTTTTCTCTCCCCACCCAAAACGTTCCCTAACATATAACCACTGCCATTTGTTGAGCCCCCTTGCTTACTCCTTCCTCAACAAACTGCCACCACTAGGATAAAGTCGGTGGATACATCAGCTGTAAGGCATGTACCTGGTCCTTCAGCATGATTGAGAGCTACGTTTTCACCGCTGGGAATGAAGACAAGGTCCTTAACCTCACTTCCTCCGTAAGTGGTTTTTAGTCGATATTTATTGATCGCCAAGGTTTATCAACGTAATGCTGTTGGGAGTTGTTTCTTCTATCAGAGCATTGACCTGATCTTATACTCGTATTTTTTCTCGCGAGAACCGCTATTAGAGCATTGGCCTGATCACAGAGTTTTTTTGATTTAGAAACCTCATCAAGGTTCCACTATCAATTTTAATTTAATAGTATCATTTACACCCATGCAGCTGTGTAACTACATCCCTGCGACGTACGTGCAGACGTGCAAAGATATGGTCATGGAATATGGAAAGTTTGCCCTTAGCACCATCGAAGCCAAGCTCAACCCTCAGGTAACTCCGACAACATATTGTGATGTTCAACAACGTAAACATTAGCTAACACCCAGTAACCATGGTAACTATAGCTAAATCACCGTCGCTATTTAAGGTAACTAAAACTCTCCTCCCCACCTGCAGCTTGTGTGCACCGCAATGGGACAATGTGATAAGACCAGCCTTATGACCGCTCTGAACGGCCTCCCCAAGGAGACTACATGTGCTCCCTGCAAACAGTAAGTACAAGAGGCATTGGCCGTGATCTACCGAACAAAATTCGGTGTGAGCCATGTGAGCCAAACCCAACTCAGATCCCAAGTTGATCGAAAACCAAACCGTAAACACGCTCCTAAAGGAGAGAAGGAAACTTCAATCCCTGACCTTGTTTATCAGATACAAATACCCCGCCCCCCTCTCCATATCTCTCTGTTACCATAGTAGCCATCTAATCCCCTCCTTCCCCTCTGCCCAGGACCATGGCTGAGCTGAAGCAGCAGACTGGGGAGATGTTCAGGTGGTGGCAGAGTGCTTGCTCAGAGGCTTCAAATACCTCAGGATGTGTCACCTACTCAGAAATGGCTCTACTTCTCAACAATGCCGTCCTGAATGAGTTTGTGTGCGAAGAGATGGAAATGTGCTAGAGAAAGAATATATCATGTCTGTTTGACCTAGCGGGGTCTGTGACATAGTTGGACTGAAAGAGAAAAGACTCGGATTGTATGTTGTTTTCAAAGTGGAATGAATTTTTTACTGTTATTTCTAAAACTTGTAGTAGTTTTCTTGTTCGAGTACAATAGCATCAATAATCATATTATACGGGTATTGGGTGAGGTATTGGATAAGGTATTGGGTAAGATGTTACGAAAATCAATCCCTGAAGATAATTCCCCCCCCTTGCAGGTACGAAGCAGTTTGCTGCTGGGCATTCTACAAACTCATCCTCAGCTATTTAGAAGGGGCAGGGTAAGTAACGAACTCTCATGGAACCGACCGATTCAGGAAATACTGGTCCCTGATTGGCTGATAACCAGTTGATGACCTAAATAACGAGTTCTGATTGGTTGTTTACTTGTTTCGGTCGGTTCCTAGTTTTGTGTTGAATTGCTCAAACTGCCGGGTGTGACTTCCACAAAAAGAAGGTGGGTCACATGAGTATGGCAGATTGGCAGCTTCGCAATACAACAAAAGGTCACATGAGATGTAGAATTTGAGTCGCCTGACACTGTGTCAGCGCTTCGCTTCAACGTATAGAACTTGATACTCTACGATAATAACCAGCTTATCTATTGTAGAGTAACGACCCTTACTTAACAAGCTTATCACATCTCCAAAAATCACCAGCCACTTCAACCAATCAAGCTTATCACATGTCAGGTTCTCGTGGTCTGGTGAGAGGGAGATGAGTCTGAGAGTACCACCTATCTGCTGTATACCATACCTACCTACCCTCCAGAGTACAAGGTGATATTTGATACACAGTTCACAGATGTGTCACTAGATGTTCAGAATAGCTGATGGGTTGCTATGGTGGCATGCCTTAAATTCAAGGGTCTGTAACCATGGCAACACCCTCCTCGATAACTGGTACCTAATCCCATCCTCTCCTGCAGGAGGACAGGTAAATTACTATCCGTGATGGTAGGGCAGGTAGTGGTAGTACAGAGTATGGTAGAGTTCTCCCGAGTCCTTCAGGTCATGGACTGTACTTTTGAGGACAAATCCTGGAGTGTTTATCTGGCTGACAGTCTGGTGTTGGTGTCCTTTATGGGGGCAATTTGGGCCATCATGGTGGTATGTCGAGCAGAATTCAACAAGCTGAGGGTAAGTTGAGTCGCTCGACACCGTCGGTTAAGTTGATTATTGGTGATCCCGGATTAATTCAGATCGCTAAGAGAGCAAAGTTTGACATTGATGGAATCTAAAAAACTCAAATTGAGTTTCCTAAAACCCCTCTCAGGTGCACAAAGTTGTGAGGAAGTTTGTCGTGTTCAAGATAATGATTGGGGTATCCAAGTTTTTGGAGAGGTTACTTAAAATTGTGGTGACACACAACTCGTCTGTGAAGCAGGGAGTTCTTTCGCCGACTGAAAAGGCCCTGGGTAAGTAGAAGAAGAAGAAGAAGAAGAAGTAGCTAGCACCCTAACTTCTCCACGCCCATAGCTTAGTTTTGTTCGGATCTAAATTGTCGGCTACCACCTACCATGATGCAAAGCATGACTGCAGAGCCCTCAGTCAACTAGTTCTGAGTTCCAACTAATTATTACTAAGTACCACTAATTGATCTTTATCCGCAGTAGGAAGTAATTTCATCACCATCCTGGTGGCTCTCCTCCTCCAATCGCTGGCAGCCGTTTTCTACCTATCAAACCCTCGAAAACAGCAGTCTGTGGAACGGGACGAGAGCAGTGACATGCTGCTCAGTGAAGACAGTGAAGAGAAGGAGGAAGAGGGAGATCATTGTGACATGAATTTATAGCATCAAGAACAACTGTTTGGTCATTGTTACTTCTAAGCCCGAGCATTCGGCAAAGATAAAGATGATTGATGATAATAATGAAGCCCTGTCTGAAGTTTGTTGTTGAAATATTGTAATTGTTTTGAACTGTTCGACGTTTGTCCCCGGGAGCTGGCAGAGATAGTTTAATAATTGTTTCCGTATTCACTTAAATGTGTGGTAAATGGATAAGTGGAAGATTTTGCTCTTATAACGAGTGTGTTTTCTTTAATAATTACTTGTTGAGTATAAAAAGAATTACCCATTACGACTAATTTCAGGAAAAGACAGACAATCTTTTTCTGTCAAGGAAGAAGTGGTATAGCATGGGCTGTATAATACGAAGGGAGGATCAGTCGGTAGGAATATTTCACTGAAGATCTGTCAGATATCAGTATGAGAAAGTATCCAACCTCCTCCCCGATGGTATAATACCAGTGGTCAGTACTACTGATAATACTAGTACTACTATCATATTTTAGCAGCAGGTATATACTATCTGGAGGAGGTGGTAAAATTGGAGGAAAGAATAGAGAGGGAAAAGGGAATAATCATTGTCTTCTCCACCTCCTGCATTATATGAAATATCTGTAGTGCCATGAACACATCTCCTGTCAAGTTGGTCCTCCCGGTTAACAATAATTACAGCTCTCTCGGTTTGATCGATCATTATTTTATTCACTAATTCCTCCTCTGCTTCTTCTGTCGCCTCGTGCAGCAATTCGTCTGCACGTGTATGTGGTAGTTGCACACCTAACTTCGGAAGCTGCAACAAACGCAGTACTTTGGTTGGCTATATATGCGGTGTCTCCAAGACCTCGTTTTGGTTCTAAGATCGGCGTGAGACTTAATTGGTTGGCGACTATATTGAACTCGACCATTGGAGCTCAAGCTGATGAAATATAGTGATTTCTAGTATCATGTGGTTATGATGAAATATAGCTTAGTAGTCAAGTCAAGTCTAGTAAATACATCGAATGGAGTCTCGAGCCATGACCCATTGAGAAGACTTTATAGTTCAGCTCTTGTGCAATTTAATTCACTCAGTATTTGCTTGTTTATAATTCAACAATGCAATCCTTTTTTCTCATAAAATCAAAACACTAGATCTCATCGTTTATCAGTGATCGGTTGGCAGGGAAACACAGCATTATGTAACATAATGCAATAATAATTCTTGTTGGACTTTGTTTATTTGTTGGAGATTTTAAGAAGTGACCCCTAAGTCCGAGCATATTCGGCAATGATCATGATGAAAATAATGAAGCCCTGTCTTAATTTGTTTGTTGAAATACTGTAATTGTTTTGAACTGTTCGACGTTCGTCCCGGCGGGAGCGCAGAGACAGTTGAATAATTGTTTCCGTATCCAGTGCGTGGTAAATGGATAAATGGAAGATTTTGCTCTTATAACGAGTGTGTTTTCTTTAATAATTACTAATTGTTGAGTAGCAAAGAATTACCCATTACGACTAATTTCAGGAGAAGACAAATAATCTTTTTCTGTCAAGGAAGGAGTAACATACGAAGGGAGGAGTCGGTAGAATTATTTCACTGAGGATCTGTCAGATATCAGTATGAGAAAGTATCCAACCTCCCTCCCCGATGGTATAATACCAGTACTACTATCATATTTGAGCAGCAGGTATATATATACTATCTGGAGGAGGTAAAAAGAACAGAGGGAGGAGGTAAAATTGGAGGAAAGAACATCGAGGGAAAAGGGAATAATTATTGTTCTTCTCCACATGCACAATATGAAATATCTGTAGTTCTTCACTGTGTTATTAGAGCATTGGCCTGACCCATTCTCGTTTCTCGTGCGTGAGAACTGGGGTCAGAGGATTGGCCTGACAATCACTGTGCGGCATCGACACATCCTGTCAAGTTGGTGCAGGTTAACAATAATTACAGAGCTCTCTCGATTTGATCGATCATTATTTTATTCTCACTAATTCCTCCACTGCTTCTGTCGCCTCGTGCAGCACATCGTCTCACGTCTGCACGTGTCTGTGGTAGTTACAAACCTAGCTTCGGAAGCTGCAACTAGGTAGTGACAAACATAATACTTTGGTTGGCTATCAACACGTTGCACCATCCCCTGTACGTAGCGCACAAACCAAGCTATGTGGTGGCGCCACTTAACCCCGTTTTGATTCTCAGATCGGCGCCCGACTTAATTGGTTGGCGACCATTGGAGCTCAAGCTGAATATAGTAGTCATGTCTATAAGTATCATACATGGTTATGTAGCTTACCTCAGAGCTCGGTACTGGGTAACTCTTCTGAAATATCTTCAGCTCTTGTGCAATTTAATTCACTCAGTATTTGCTTGTTTATAATTCAACAATGCAATCCTTTTTTCTCATAAAATCAAAACACACCAAGAGAGCTATAAGAGAGAGAGCTAGGTGAATATAAAATCATTGCATTCTCATGAATTGCTGAGAAGAACATCGTTGTGAAACCTGATTAGCTTCTAGTCGTATTCATTGAACTAGATACAGTCAGTCACCGGTTTACCGGGAACCTCGATTTACCGGGAGGATAAACTTTCCCGGTGTCTAGCAAACTTTTGCTCCGATTACTGGGGACCCCGTAGATTTAGAAGACAAAATTCTGTCTTCCGAGCATGATCTTAGTTAATCCGGGGGTCCGAGTACTGTATTACATATATTTTGTAGCTGTGGCTATTCAAGGTTTGAAGCTATGAACATATATTGTGGAGGGGTCAATCTAAACACACTGCATGGCCACAAACCGCACAATCTCAATTTAATGTGATCCCACCTCTCACCCCCTTAACCACATCGAGATCACTTCTTATTCATTTCGAGAAAGTCTTTGATTGTGCGGTTAAAGTGCATTGACGTCAGTGCATCCCGGTTCACATGATCACCCTTTTTTCGATCGGGAAATCAGAAGTGAATTTTCAGATCTTTTCATCTTCGAATTTTCACCTTTTTCTTTGATCCGATCATTGAATCATTTTCACAGCTATTATATTACTTCTGAGATTTTTCTTTGTCCGATATTATGTCTATCATGGGATAAGCCTTTTCGATCTCTGAACTAAGGCATTTTGGCTAATAATTATCTAGCTCAATCAAGATGCTTCAATTCTCTTGATGATCTGTACCCTAAAATATGTGCCTGCTTCAATACTAGTCAGAGCATTGGCCTTTCCATAGTATGGAGCTTATTCTCATACCTTAGTCAGAGAATTGGTATAATTATATATTTATATATAGCCACACGACTATATATCACATGTACGTGGCGCTACTGCAACTGTACGGGACATGTAATAGCTGGTATAATAATATTACTTGATTTGTGAGGGAATGCACCACATAACCGGCAGTTTGATTAACGTTCGCAGCTGTGCCTTTATCGTCCCCTCCCTTCTGCAGCTCTATTAACAATGCACAATAACAACGGCTGATTACTCAATGTCTACTCCTCAATCTACTAGTTGCACAACAGCAGGGAAATCCCATCCTCATATAATATCTGTTCTGTAGTAGACTTCCTTAATAATGTTATTTAGCTGTGGCAGATTCCTCTTTTATTTCTGTTATATCTGTTGTCCCTCTAACATCATTCCTCTCAACATATGACCCAACCGCTCCTTATTGCACCCCTGCATTTCCCACCTGATTACTCCTGATACCTTGTCAATACGACTCCTCCTCCTCCTGCACGTGTATTTGCTTCTGCACCAAGCTAAGAACCGATTACCAGCAACCAATTATGTCACGTGTATTTAATCAATTAAATCTCACCCACATGTCTTCCTTCCCGCTTGCCTATTGCCTCTCTCTCACAGGTGTCACGTGTACATGGTTGAAGACACGTGACACGTGCGGTGTACTAACCAGTACAAATTTTAATCATCACCTGTTATCCACAGTATTGTCGCTCTCTCTCCATCTGTTGACTACCTAGTCTCACTGATCAGAGACTATCATCAGTCTACTGTAACTCTTTCCTTGACGACGCGCCTAGCAACCACACAGTCTCCACGACTACCATATTATCAGTTGGTTACAACCATGGCTGTGTATGATATTGAGGAGTTGTATTCCTATTTGGGAGTTTTTGGGAACTTCCAGATGTTTGTGGTGGTCATGTATACAATTGGGGAGAGGGTCACCGCAGGACTACTCGACTTTCAGGTAATTTTCAGCAGAACTTTGTTCCCCCTTACTCAACAAGTAGAACTTTAAAATCCTCTCAGGGGAGAGGATGGTAGTATTTTGTAGTTGTTATTCTCAGCTTTGTTTTACTCATTGATGTTAGACATTACCGTGATTACAGCCGGGCCATTTCCCATAAAATTCATCTTTGCGGTGACAGATCTGTATAGTCTTAAGTTGAACTTACGTCTTGTTTCGATTACTCGAAAACTAAATAACCTTGGAATCAAATTTACCCCATGGAGCGAAGAAATATCATATCGTTGTAAGAAGGGTCCAGACCAACTTTCATGCCACTTTACTGGTCATCACCTTGTTAGGTTTTCCTTCTAGTACAACTTATGTTAGGAAGCCTTGGTAGTGTAGCTGCATACCATGCCATGCGTGTGTGTATATTTACTGGAGATTCTTAAACCCGTGCAAAGGAGACTTTCCGGAACCCATCCAGATTTAAACTTTTGGAATGCTAAAATCGGAAAGTTAGGCGCCGGGACGATCCAACTGTGATTTCAGACCCAGTTACTTTCTCTTGAAATTAAGTTTTGATAACTTATAATTATCTAAATATGCTTTTGATCGAAACTGTTAAAAATCCTTGACTGGAACAGACCCAGAAGCGATTGTTGTTTGGTTTAGATCATACTATGATGATGAGACACATCTGCTGTGTTGGCGGGGTAATCACTCTGTGTTGGTAATCGTTTGAGAGAGTGCGGAAATAGAAAGTGCAATTATCTCACCAAGAAAAGAAGCGAACGTCGATTAATAAAGATCCGAGTGACTGCAAAGTGCTCATATCCTAAACGGTCTGTGTGAATGTATAATTAGCTCTTGACCAGGTCTAGTTGTCGACGTATTTATCAGGATCTCGACCAAGCAGTTGATCAGGATGATCATGGAGATGGTTAACCCAGCGCGGGTAGTACCCACATGTGTACCAATCAATCACAGTTATTGATCTATGAGAGATCAGATGGCATGGGGATGTGTATTGTGTACTGAATTGGACAAATGGACATTTGTCAATCAAACTGACATTATCTGTACATACGATGATTAGAAAGATTCCTAATCGATCGATACGAGTCCCATTTCTCTCCCTTTTCCCTCAATTTTTCTATCTGATCACACATACATATCTCTCTGTTCTCCATCATATATCCCTCACTAAAGTCGAGACCTAATATATCAATACTCCCTCAACAGGTTCACATTCTCTCGGTAGTTCCCCCGTGGATATGCCTGTCAGACCGGTGTATGGAGTTGACGAGCAACATGACATATCAGAACAAGAGTATTGTACGTGTTTTTGTTTGTCCGTGTTTTACTTTGATTGTACGTGTTTAAATCACTTAAACTGTAATTAATTAATTGAAACAGTCACTAATTAAAATCAGTTTGTACGTGTACCGTACGTGAGAGTCTGAGCAGGACAAGCGTGTACTATACATGATCTCTCTACATTTAAACAGATCAGTGTAAAATTAATTGGGAATGATCATTTTAATGGATCACAGATTCCGTCATTTTATTGACAAGAAAGTGTGTTAGAAATCGAAATGAGGTGTGAGCCACACAATGCTAAAACACTCTCTTACCAAAACATTGTTTTACAGTTGTGTAAAATGGACAGAGACGAATGGGATTGGGATGGATCAAGGGACAATCTGATAACACAATTCGAACTCATCTGTAGTGAAACCTACAAGGTAAATTGTAACAGCTCCTTCAGTCACTCTTTTATCACCTACCATGCAATCACCTCCCAGTCGGGGGGGG
>AVPN01000092.1:42664-55157 GCA_000695325.1 Pleurobrachia bachei | reverse complement strand
TACTTTATTATTATAGTCTACTTTGGGGCCTATTCCGGTAGGAAAAGGCTAAACGTCCATCCAGCCACGCCAGTCCTTTTCCATCCCAAATGGGTGACGGTCCGCGGATCTCCCCAGGAAAAGGACACCCAAGACTTGTACGTAGTACGGGTGCGGTCCTAAGGGCTGGTATCCCGGTCGATGTTTGTACGTCGGTCTCACCGACAAAGATCCTCGCTGGGGTACAACTAACAGCCAGTGGGACTGGAAGTGGGCGGCACCAAAGGAGACTATGACAACAAGCATGGTTACCATAGTTACCACATGGTTAGTGGTTACCATAGTTACCATATGGTTACCATCATGGTTACAATGATAACAACAACTCCCCCTTTTTCCAGGTGTGTTTGTGCTGCTCAGATATCCTCTCTCATTGCACCCTTTGTGATAGTCATCAATGAAAATAACGCAAATGTTGTCTACTCTGTCCTTTTCTTCTTCTGTATATTCGGTAGGTGCATTAATTGCTGGTTAATTACTGGTATATACGTGATGAGAAATCATACGCACGAGTTTGTAAAATATGAAATATAAAAATGGCTGAAACAAAATAAAATACCTTTAAAAACAATGTGCTTCTTATGATAATGAATAATGAATAATGATAATATAAAATGATAGTAAAATGATGATAATTACTACACCCTACATAATGATAATTAAAAACGATCTCTCCCTGCTGCGTTAATAACATAAAAAAACTACTAGTACTAATCTCTCTCTCCCTCTGCAGCGTTTATGGCAGCGTGGATTCTTCCAGAAACTGCAAATGTCACTCTTCCCCGAACTATCGCAGAAATGGACGCGGCCAAAGACCGGACCTACAGTATATTCACGGAAAATAGTCCCCTTATCCACCACGAACAGAGCTCACCGGCACCTGCCTGCAGTTACTAGATGTGTTTAATGTCTCTTATAGGACTAAAAGATAGTTTGGGTTGAATCCAAATGGCAAATATATTGAAAGATAGTTGCGTCGATATAATGAGCACATCTATTATTGTGGATTTAGTAATCCAGGGTGAATTGTGCCCAAAGCGTTATTTTTGTTGCTATTCTTGTTGTTATTTGAATGTTTTTCTTTGTTTTAAAACCGCATTCCCACCTTGTTTAGTTTTGCATTAGAATCCACACCTGCCAGAAAACAAAGAGAGCCAGGGCGATTGAAGTGACAGCAAGGATTGAACAGCATAGTCGGTAACTGGCTGTCAGCTGGAAGAAGAATTCAGCGTTCTTCTTAGTCTTATTCTCTGCTGGATGTTGGTGCTTTGCAGGTTGTCCACCTACTGCCACGTGCTGTCCACAGGAATGGGTTTCAGGGGACACACAACAAGCTGGTCGTGTATTTGGAGCTGGCTTCTCAACGAGATTCACAACCCTGGATGTTATAAATTTACTTTTCAAAGTTCAAGATATGATTAATCTTGGATATTGACGTGGAATCCCCTGTATGTAGAGGGCCTAAAAATTCAAATAAAAACTTACATGCTATCAGGTCTGTTGATCACGGCTACTGAATCCTTCCTGTAAAATAATTGAATTAGTTTGAAACCCCGGGAAATAATAAATGAGCTCGTGTCTACTGGTTTCAAGTCCCCACTTCCTAGTCGAGTCGTTACTTACTCGATAACTGGATTTGAAGAGGAAATGTGGCGTGGGGGTTTAATTGAACAACTCATCTTGCTATTAGGCTTATGGATTATGTGATTAGTGTTAACTGATTAAAGTAACGAACATCTTCCTCACTGGCATACACTACATGGTGGATAGAAGCTTGTCCGGCATAAGCGACGCTATTAAGCGTGCCCGTGCGGACTGCGAAGCAAGCTGGAAGGGCAGTTAGGCATGAATCCACCTAGCGAAATAAGGGAAGCAGCGGGCGTGTAAGGCAAGTTTAGGGAGGTTATGATCTTGCAGGAATTTCATGTCGAGGCGGAAGTCGATATGGCGCGGCGGAAGGAAAGAATCCCAGGAAGTGAAAACGCTGCGAAAATTTGCAACTCGACGGAACGCGGAAGTAAATTCGAGACGTTTAAAGCATATCTGCCGCGCGGTTAAATGTACGTAACGCGCGCAAAATATTCATTCTTCACTGCAGAACGCGCGCGTCAAAGTCTAAATTCTTTTTTTTTTCAAACTCCTTTTTTGAAGCCTTGGTCTTTTTGAAATCTTTTTAGCACTTTTTTGAAAAGCGCTGCCTTATCCCTGTGCGCGTGACGGGGGGCTAGCCAAAGCACTTTTTAATTTTAATTTCTACTTTTTAGACTCTTATGACAATGATTTTAACCTTATAATCTAACTTATTTCTTTATACAGTCCTAATGACCAATTTAATGTGTATATAATTATAGTGATTGTGAAACCTGATTCAATTCTATTTATAATTGAACCGGTCAACCCGGCCTTCCCAAAAAAAAACTTTTTAGACTCTTTGAAGTCCCTCCTTTTGGTAAGACGCACTAGCAGTAGATGAACACTGCAAATCCCCTAAAAGGGAAGCTATTCAATGCTAGTGACAGGGGTTTAGACAGTATCCGTGTTTTTATTCCTGAATCGGTCGCTGGGCCTTGTAACATTGACCGTAGACAGCCGCCAACGTGTTTGATTTCTCTAAATTAATTATTCGTGTAGATGGAACAGCTAGATGCACTTGGTAGGGCAGCACTAAAGCTCTCTGAGACTGTCGCAAGTTTGGAAGAATTTATTGAAAAAGGAAAGGAACCGGAGAATTCTGGTGAAACTGTTGCTGAGTTTAGGTAAACCAAAATCTTTCTGATAGAAAACAGAAGTTACTGTATGTCTTTAAATTTGGTAATAACATTTCGTTTTTTTTCTCAGGGATCAATTGACCAAAGATATCAGTCACTGGACTGCTCAAGTTGAAGAGGTTGATGATCAAATATCCAAAGTCTCAAGCACAAACTACAAAAACAGATCAACCTTAGAAAGGCTGGAAAAAGCCTTCGAAACACGCCAATCACATTTGATGCAGTATGGATTTAAACCAACACAACGAACACTTCCCAGCTATCCACCTTTTGAGCCATCGGTGTCAACTACAACGAGTACAGCTGTCTGCAGTAAGCCAGTTCCATCCCCTCCCAAACAAATAACAAACGTACCACCCCATCCTGCCACCCCAGCTGCTACAACAACACAGCATAGCAAACCAGCGACTACACTAGACGACCTAGTGAGCCGGTACGCTAACCCAACTAATTCTAAACACCATCCCACTCAACAACCCGCAGGGGAGAAAACATATACTGTTCTAATTGGCAAGGACACACCACCCCCTCTATCCTCTCTCCAGGAGCTCATGATATCAAAATACGCAACTCCCCGGAAAAAGGAACCTTCGCGGGAGCGTGAGGATGAGGAGAAAGGGGTGAAAGAGGAAAAGGTCGCTGCAATGCTTGCCCGGTATTCCGTTGCTCCAAGTGACCCAACCGTTGCTCCTAAAACCTCAGTCGACAGTGAAATGAAGCTTGAAGAATTTGGAGCTGGCTTCTCAACGAGATTCACAACCCTGGATGTTATAAATTTACTTTTCAAAGTTCAAGATATGATTAATCTTGGATATTGACGTGGAATCCCCTGTATGTAGAGGGCCTAAAAATTCAAATAAAAACTTACATGCTATCAGGTCTGTTGATCACGGCTACTGAATCCTTCCTGTAAAATAATTGAATTAGTTTGAAACCCCGGGAAATAATAAATGAGCTCGTGTCTACTGGTTTCAAGTCCCCACTTCCTAGTCGAGTCGTTACTTACTCGATAACTGGATTTGAAGAGGAAATGTGGCGTGGGGGTTTAATTGAACAACTCATCTTGCTATTAGGCTTATGGATTATGTGATTAGTGTTAACTGATTAAAGTAACGAACATCTTCCTCACTGGCATACACTACATGGTGGATAGAAGCTTGTCCGGCATAAGCGACGCTATTAAGCGTGCCCGTGCGGACTGCGAAGCAAGCTGGAAGGGCAGTTAGGCATGAATCCACCTAGCGAAATAAGGGAAGCAGCGGGCGTGTAAGGCAAGTTTAGGGAGGTTATGATCTTGCAGGAATTTCATGTCGAGGCGGAAGTCGATATGGCGCGGCGGAAGGAAAGAATCCCAGGAAGTGAAAACGCTGCGAAAATTTGCAACTCGACGGAACGCGGAAGTAAATTCGAGACGTTTAAAGCATATCTGCCGCGCGGTTAAATGTACGTAACGCGCGCAAAATATTCATTCTTCACTGCAGAACGCGCGCGTCAAAGTCTAAATTCTTTTTTTTTTCAAACTCCAAAAAACTTCGGAACCAGAAAAACTTTAGAAAAATCGTGAAAAAACTTTTGCGCTGCCTTATCCCTGTGCGCGTGACGGGGGGCTAGCCAAAGCACTTTTTAATTTTAATTTCTACTTTTTAGACTCTTATGACAATGATTTTAACCTTATAAAGATTGAATAAAGAAATATGTCTCCTAATGACCAATTTAATGTGTATATAATTATAGTGATTGTGAAACCTGATTCAATTCTATTTATAATTGAACCGGTCAACCCGGCCTTCCCAAAAAAAAACTTTTTAGACTCTTTGAAGTCCCTCCTTTTGGTAAGACGCACTAGCAGTAGATGAACACTGCAAATCCCCTAAAAGGGAAGCTATTCAATGCTAGTGACAGGGGTTTAGACAGTATCCGTGTTTTTATTCCTGAATCGGTCGCTGGGCCTTGTAACATTGACCGTAGACAGCCGCCAACGTGTTTGATTTCTCTAAATTAATTATTCGTGTAGATGGAACAGCTAGATGCACTTGGTAGGGCAGCACTAAAGCTCTCTGAGACTGTCGCAAGTTTGGAAGAATTTATTGAAAAAGGAAAGGAACCGGAGAATTCTGGTGAAACTGTTGCTGAGTTTAGGTAAACCAAAATCTTTCTGATAGAAAACAGAAGTTACTGTATGTCTTTAAATTTGGTAATAACATTTCGTTTTTTTTCTCAGGGATCAATTGACCAAAGATATCAGTCACTGGACTGCTCAAGTTGAAGAGGTTGATGATCAAATATCCAAAGTCTCAAGCACAAACTACAAAAACAGATCAACCTTAGAAAGGCTGGAAAAAGCCTTCGAAACACGCCAATCACATTTGATGCAGTATGGATTTAAACCAACACAACGAACACTTCCCAGCTATCCACCTTTTGAGCCATCGGTGTCAACTACAACGAGTACAGCTGTCTGCAGTAAGCCAGTTCCATCCCCTCCCAAACAAATAACAAACGTACCACCCCATCCTGCCACCCCAGCTGCTACAACAACACAGCATAGCAAACCAGCGACTACACTAGACGACCTAGTGAGCCGGTACGCTAACCCAACTAATTCTAAACACCATCCCACTCAACAACCCGCAGGGGAGAAAACATATACTGTTCTAATTGGCAAGGACACACCACCCCCTCTATCCTCTCTCCAGGAGCTCATGATATCAAAATACGCAACTCCCCGGAAAAAGGAACCTTCGCGGGAGCGTGAGGATGAGGAGAAAGGGGTGAAAGAGGAAAAGGTCGCTGCAATGCTTGCCCGGTATTCCGTTGCTCCAAGTGACCCAACCGTTGCTCCTAAAACCTCAGTCGACAGTGAAATGAAGCTTGAAGAGCTACTAACTCGCTACCCAACACAAGGTCCAAGAGATTTTGTCCAGCTTCAAACATCAACCTTGCCAGGAGATGAACAGTTGGAACGGACTGTGATGTTCAATTCACCCGTATCACCAGTCTCCAAAACAGCTACTTCTGTGTTTAATGACAATACTCCAATTCGATTCAAACTAGGGAATCCTGACCCTTCCACACCGTTTGCTGAGCCCACTGCGATGCACTGTAGTACCCCCGCGGTCGTGCGAAAGAAGCCCACTCCAGACCCTGTCGATATAATGCAGACACCGATACGAGTTAACAAGAGAGGTGTGATGGTTGAGAGTGATATAACTCCCCCTAAACGAAATAAGGAAAATGAGGCGCCCTCGCAGCAGCAATTTGTTGATAATTTGTTATCGGTGACACCTGAAATAGTGGTTAAACCGTCAGTTGTGGAGAGTGGAAAACAGGAAGTTGAGATGTTCCCCAAACCGACTGTGTTGGAATCTGTGGAACAAAATGTTCCTGCCAAGGAACAAAATGTTCATGTCAAGGAACAAGCAGCTAAAACTGAGAGTTCATCCTCTGCGAAAACAAACATGGCTTTGGAAGCACTGTTAGCAAAATATAGACGCTGAAATTAGAGTATTTTTAAAAAGGTGGTATTTGGGTGGTACCCCTGTTGTTGGGGTTGTTGTTTCTACCTATTCTAGAATATACATTCTTTTGTTTTTAATCCTATTTATAGTTGAACCGGTCAACCCGGCCTTCCCAAAAAAAAACTTTTTAGACTCTTTGAAGTCCCTCCTTTTGGTAAGACGCACTAGCAGTAGATGAACACTGCAAATCCCCTAAAAGGGAAGCTATTCAATGCTAGTGACAGGGGTTTAGACAGTATCCGTGTTTTTATTCCTGAATCGGTCGCTGGGCCTTGTAACATTGACCGTAGACAGCCGCCAACGTGTTTGATTTCTCTAAATTAATTATTCGTGTAGATGGAACAGCTAGATGCACTTGGTAGGGCAGCACTAAAGCTCTCTGAGACTGTCGCAAGTTTGGAAGAATTTATTGAAAAAGGAAAGGAACCGGAGAATTCTGGTGAAACTGTTGCTGAGTTTAGGTAAACCAAAATCTTTCTGATAGAAAACAGAAGTTACTGTATGTCTTTAAATTTGGTAATAACATTTCGTTTTTTTTCTCAGGGATCAATTGACCAAAGATATCAGTCACTGGACTGCTCAAGTTGAAGAGGTTGATGATCAAATATCCAAAGTCTCAAGCACAAACTACAAAAACAGATCAACCTTAGAAAGGCTGGAAAAAGCCTTCGAAACACGCCAATCACATTTGATGCAGTATGGATTTAAACCAACACAACGAACACTTCCCAGCTATCCACCTTTTGAGCCATCGGTGTCAACTACAACGAGTACAGCTGTCTGCAGTAAGCCAGTTCCATCCCCTCCCAAACAAATAACAAACGTACCACCCCATCCTGCCACCCCAGCTGCTACAACAACACAGCATAGCAAACCAGCGACTACACTAGACGACCTAGTGAGCCGGTACGCTAACCCAACTAATTCTAAACACCATCCCACTCAACAACCCGCAGGGGAGAAAACATATACTGTTCTAATTGGCAAGGACACACCACCCCCTCTATCCTCTCTCCAGGAGCTCATGATATCAAAATACGCAACTCCCCGGAAAAAGGAACCTTCGCGGGAGCGTGAGGATGAGGAGAAAGGGGTGAAAGAGGAAAAGGTCGCTGCAATGCTTGCCCGGTATTCCGTTGCTCCAAGTGACCCAACCGTTGCTCCTAAAACCTCAGTCGACAGTGAAATGAAGCTTGAAGAGCTACTAACTCGCTACCCAACACAAGGTCCAAGAGATTTTGTCCAGCTTCAAACATCAACCCTGCCTGGTGATGAACAGCTAGAACGGACTGTGATGTTCAACTCCCCCGTATCACCAGTCTCCAAAACAGCTACTTCTGTGTTTAATGACAATACTCCAATTCGATTCAAACTAGGGAATCCTGACCCTTCCACACCGTTTGCTGAGCCCACTGCGATGCACTGTAGTACCCCCGCGGTCGTGAGAAAGAAGCCTGTTGCGGACCCTGTTGATATAATGCAGACGCCGATACGAGTTAACAAGAGAGGTGTGATGGTTGAGAGTGATATAACTCCCCCTAAACGAAATAAGGAAAATGAGGCGCCCTCGCAGCAGAAATTTGTTGATAATTTGTTATCGGTGACACCTGAAATAGTGGTTAAACCGTCAGTTGTGGAGAGTGGAAAACAGGAAGTTGAGATGTTCCCCAAACCGACTGTGTTGGAATCTGTGGAACAAAATGTTCCTGCCAAGGAACAAAATGTTCATGTCAAGGAACAAGCAGCTAAAACTGAGAGTTCATCCTCTGCGAAAACAAACATGGCTTTGGAAGCACTGTTAGCAAAATATAGACGCTGAAATTAGAGTATTTTTAAAAAGGTGGTATTTGGGTGGTACCCCTGTTGTTGGGGTTGTTGTTTCTACCTATTCTAGAATATACATTCTTTTGTTTTTAATCTGGAATGTAAAAGTTGTTTTTCAAATTATATTGGTTCCACGTGTATGTTTTTGTATGTTCTTAACATTCCCCCATGTGTCTACTCATTACTTGTTGTACTCAGCGAGGAATGTCTAATGGATTGCCTAGCTAGACTGTGTTTCGGAGGGTTAGAACACAAAAACTGATGGAGCAGAGGAAGCGAATTCGAGCAAGGGATGATAATGAGAGTGGTGAAACAGAAACAAAGAAACGACGCAATCTAGTTGATCAGGTCAGTTGAATTGCTCTATATTTCTCTTTTAAGATTTGAAATTAGGAAATGAAAAGATATGAGAGATTCCCCTCTCTCCTTCTCTCTAACCCCCATCTCCCCCTCAGTCCAAATCAGTATTACCGACAACAACTACAACTCCACCATCAACTTCTAGTGACTACTATATAACCATGAACCGAGTATTGAAACATGCTCACTTTCACAGTATAGCAATACGGGCAAAGCTGAAATACCAGTCTTAGAGAGATTAATTGGGTTTTATTGAATGTTTTGTTGAATTTATATGATCATTGTTTTTGTAATATAAAGTTTTCCAATTAAGTTGCACAACGGGTAGCGTAATTAATCACAACGCCTTTATCCCTAAAATCTCTGGCTACTGTTTCTGCCCCAATATAGTACCTACCTTCGAAATCTAAATAATATTCTGTAAACTCGAATATAATCTAACAAAAGTTTCGTCTCTCTATAGCATGCCGTTTTTTAGTAAAAGTAAGAAAGGATCAGTGAAAGGGAAACGAAGGGCAGGATCTCTTTCCAGGTAATTGCAGGAATGGAAAACCTACCCTAGTTGTTTAGTTGTTTTGTTGCCCTCCTTCCAAAACTATACTACCCCCACCCCCTGTCCCTCCAGTTTAAATACTATTATATTTCTAACAATACCCCTCTCCCCGCCAGTTTTTCGCTCTATTTCCAACACAACCCCCTGACCCCTCCCCGGTCCCCCTTCAGTTTCAAACACCATCCCATCACATCCCTCCTTCAGTTTGACTTCACAAGACTCACAGAAGCAAGATGACAACATGGCAATTAAACTACAGCTTGATGAAAATGAGTTGATTTTTGATGGAGCTACTGGGCAGTGGTACTCAGGTATGATGATGATGAGTCCATGAATTGAACCCCTTTTAATACTAATACAAGTCAGCTTATCTTATCACCCGGTTACCCGATACGAGTTAACAAGAGAGGTGTGATGGTTGAGAGTGATATAACTCCCCCTAAACGAAATAAGGAAAATGAGGCGCCCTCGCAGCAGCAATTTGTTGATAATTTGTTATCGGTGACACCTGAAATAGTGGTTAAACCGTCAGTTGTGGAGAGTGGAAAACAGGAAGTTGAGATGTTCCCCAAACCGACTGTGTTGGAATCTGTGGAACAAAATGTTCCTGCCAAGGAACAAAATGTTCATGTCAAGGAACAAGCAGCTAAAACTGAGAGTTCATCCTCTGCGAAAACAAACATGGCTTTGGAAGCACTGTTAGCAAAATATAGACGCTGAAATTAGAGTATTTTTAAAAAGGTGGTATTTGGGTGGTACCCCTGTTGTTGGGGTTGTTGTTTCTACCTATTCTAGAATATACATTCTTTTGTTTTTAATCTGGAATGTAAAAGTTGTTTTTCAAATTATATTGGTTCCACGTGTATGTTTTTGTATGTTCTTAACATTCCCCCATGTGTCTACTCATTACTTGTTGTACTCAGCGAGGAATGTCTAATGGATTGCCTAGCTAGACTGTGTTTCGGAGGGTTAGAACACAAAAACTGATGGAGCAGAGGAAGCGAATTCGAGCAAGGGATGATAATGAGAGTGGTGAAACAGAAACAAAGAAACGACGCAATCTAGTTGATCAGGTCAGTTGAATTGCTCTATATTTCTCTTTTAAGATTTGAAATTAGGAAATGAAAAGATATGAGAGATTCCCCTCTCTCCTTCTCTCTAACCCCCATCTCCCCCTCAGTCCAAATCAGAATTACCGACAACAACTACAACTCCACCATCAACTTCTAGTGACTACTATATAACCATGAACCGAGTATTGAAACATGCTCACTTTCACAGTATAGCAATACGGGCAAAGCTGAAATACCAGTCTTAGAGAGATTAATTGGGTTTTATTGAATGTTTTGTTGAATTTATATGATCATTGTTTTTGTAATATAAAGTTTTCCAATTAAGTTGCACAACGGGTAGCGTAATTAATCACAACGCCTTTATCCCTAAAATCTCTGGCTACTGTTTCTGCCCCAATATAGTACCTACCTTCGAAATCTAAATAATATTCTGTAAACTCGAATATAATCTAACAAAAGTTTCGTCTCTCTATAGCATGCCGTTTTTTAGTAAAAGTAAGAAAGGATCAGTGAAAGGGAAACGAAGGGCAGGATCTCTTTCCAGGTAATTGCAGGAATGGAAAACCTACCCTAGTTGTTTAGTTGTTTTGTTGCCCTCCTTCCAAAACTATACTACCCCCACCCCCTGTCCCTCCAGTTTAAATACTATTATATTTCTAACAATACCCCTCTCCCCGCCAGTTTTTCGCTCTATTTCCCACACCCCCCCCTGACCCCTCCCCGGTCCCCCTTCAGTTTCAAACACCATCCCATCACATCCCTCCTTCAGTTTGACTTCACAAGACTCACAGAAGCAAGATGATAACATGGCAATTAAACTACAGCTTGATGAAAATGAGTTGATTTTTGATGGAACTACTGGGCAGTGGTACTCAGGTATGATGATGATGAGTCCATGAATTGAACCCCTTTTAATACTAATACAAGTCAGCTTATCTTATCACCCGGTTACAATTATATCGTCAATCACGGCCCTTCTGTACACCGCCAAGGCTGGTGTTTACTCCCTCTCTCTCCCTCTCTCTCCCATTGGTTGTCACACATCACGTTTATGTCATACTCACATTATATGCTCCTTCTTTGGGGTCGCAAGGGGTTCAAGTTGCAACTGATAATATATTCCAGTTATCAGACTTGCTTGTTTCTTCTCGTCCTCTCTCTCTCTTGTGGACTATACCTTGCTCGACTCTGTTTCACTGCACCCCGGAGGGTTAAAACATAACACACCTGTGTCCTGTAATACCTATTACCCTGGACTCAAGTAGAAGGAACTCACAGCGTGGTACTTAGACTATTTTGCCGACGGGTTGGAGACCAGTAGGAGGTGGGGCTCCTCTCCGACCCCCAGCTTGGACAGTCTCAACAACACAGCACCACCTCGTGTTATCCAGTCACGTGGTATAAGCGTGACGTCACGTGATCTCCCCACCGCACTATCACGTGACTTTCTCGCTACCTCAAGTTGCAGTTCATCCAGCTCTGAGGCGGGGGAGATAACTTTGCGGACGGACACCATGGAGACATATTCCACGTTTTATCTGGGTGAGGATGGTGATATTGAGGGTGATGACAGTGTTACGGAGGTGTCACGTGATGAGGAGCTTATGTCACGTGACAGCGATGACGTAATGTCACGTGACGTCATGTCACGTGATAGTGATGACGTCATGTCACGTGAGGAGGAGCTAATGTCACGTGACAGTGATGACGTTAGTGTGACAGAAAGTAGTGAGGGGGAGGAGGAGGGGGATCTGTATCAGTCTCTACATGTCTCTAAACATACTATATCTCCCGGTGTAGGGATTGAGAAAGGTTGCTGCGTGTGCTCAATGTAAATTGTTCATCTCAATTTTCATCCGGTGTGTCTTGATTCAAATGTAGAGTAATTATTATTGTTCCAAAACCAAATTTAAAGTCATCAACAGCTGGAACCTGGCGTCAGTTTCCCATTTGTAGCTGGAGCGTAACTAATAAAACTCCTCGATCTCAATACATATCTCTCCCCTTCTGCCTTCAAACCAACACACGCACCGTTCCCTAACACTTTTTTCTCTCTATCAGAACCCCCTACGGGAGGAACAAATGCAGCGCATCTCCGGAAACAGAACATAACGCTACAGGATCAGAATAATGCACTGAGACTGAAAAATGAAATTCTTATGGATATGGTGAGTAAATCATGTTAAATCTCGATTTTAATTCACTGCCCTTTATTATGTAGTGTGTGTACTGTGTAGTACACAGTACACACCGCGTGTGTGTGTTCTTGGGAGTCTTCGTACTGTATTGTACACGCCCCTCCTATCTACACTTGTATCTCTCTCTCTCTCTCTCTCTCTCTCTCTCTCTCTCTCTCTC
>AVPN01000091.1:48151-76177 GCA_000695325.1 Pleurobrachia bachei | reverse complement strand
CTCTCTCTCTCTCTCTCTCTCTCTCTCTCTCTCTCTCTCTCTCTGCACCCTCGCTCGCACCCTCTTCTTGTGGATGATTTCGCTTAATATATCACTGAATTCGTCTACATGATGTGTGTTGCAAGAGCAGATAACATGCAGGTCCTCTATAGATAGATGCAGCCTATAATATTGTGATCAGGTACAGCTGGCCATGAGAGATCGCGTGTCACCATGCAACCCTCAAATCCTGCCTCTTGATTATCGGAGCTATAGATAGTGAGAGGGAGAGAGAGAATGAGACTGTAGCGTACTAAGGTGCCTCATGCATGTAATGATTGCTACTATTTGATACTATACAGTGGATGCATCCGGATGCCGCCGTTCTTTTGAAGTCAGGCGTATCAAGTGTGATCAATATAATAGTGGCTGAATTGTGTATCGATATTATATATATATGTGTATACGATCTGAATTCCGCTTTTTTGGTTTCACCACTTTGTTTAGAAACTATTCTTGTTTCATTCGCAGTCAGTGCCATACCCAGAGTCAGCTAGGTTTTCGGTATTATCGGTATTGATAATATACAGTGGATGCATCCGGACGAGGCCGTTCTTCTAAAATCAAGTGTTGTCAATAGTGGCTGAATTGTGTATCGATCAGAATTAGAAAGTTTTGCCATTTTGCTTTGAAATTATCATTTTTGTTTCATTCGCACTCAGCACCATACCCAGAACCAGCCGTTTCCGGTATGTTATTGAAAGTATGTACGTCTTGTACAATGTGCTGCAGGCTGCTATTTCTTGGCTGTTTCGACGTCTTCCTTTCAGACTTGATAATTGGAACTAGAATAACTCCATTTGGGTAGAGCTAGTTGAAGAGATGGGAATAAAAACAGGAAAAGACCAGTGCCAACCGAATGGGCATCTGTCATATAGAGTTGAATTCCAACAAATTACACTGCACTAATACAGTAATTGTTAAATCGGGGCCCGTCTGCAGTGCTATTTTCTCCCATGGTGTTTGTTAGAGTGCAACTAGGGCCTTCTTTAGAATTCTCGATACGATTCTTCAATTAATATCACCCTTATATAGTTATTCAACACAACAACACAGTTTTTGTGGTTGCCTATAGCTCTGCAGCTCGTTACTCATTTATCAATAAGTTGTTTATTAAACTGTACTGACAAGTTGTCGGTCTTCGCATGTCTGAAGTAGCTTCATTTTCCTCTTTGTTACACACTTCTTACTATAGTAATTTTGTTGTCATTTTGTTTGACAAACACCTATCTATATTATTCGACCCTTTTTTCCCGCACCCCGACGTAAAGGAGAAAATAACAATCTGTACAAATATCTAGCTCGATAAGATATAGATATATTTAATATATCTAGCTCGAGGTATGCCCGCTGCTGGGGAGTTGGCGGAGGAGGTCCAGGATTCTCCGCAGACAAAAGCGGAACGAGAGTTGGAGATATTTGTTTCCACGGAAACACCCGGACCAAGAATAGTGGATCTGACCGTGCGGAATCGGTGGAAGAAGGCCGTGGATGACGTGTAAGTAGTGTGTCATATATTCTGTATTGAACACCAAACTTCTGGTAGCAGGAACCGACCGAATCAGGATCCTGATTCGGTCGGTTCCCTGATTGGCGTGACCTAAATAACAAGTTCTGATTGGTTGTTTACTTGTGTCGGTCGGTTCCTGGTATGTAGTAGCACCAAACTTCTGTAAAGATGTTTTTACTCAACAAGGTTTTTTAGTTTCAATAAGCTCCTCATAAAAAGTCTCTCTCTTTTTCTCTCTCTCTCTCTCTCTCTCTCTCTCTCTCTCTCTCTCTCTCTCTCTCTCTCTCTCTCTGCACCCTCGCTCGCACCCTCTTCTTGTGGATGATTTCGCTTAATATATCACTGAATTCGTCTACATGATGTGTGTTGCAAGAGCAGATAACATGCAGGTCCTCTATAGATAGATGCAGCCTATAATATTGTGATCAGGTACAGCTGGCCATGAGAGATCGCGTGTCACCATGCAACCCTCAAATCCTGCCTCTTGATTATCGGAGCTATAGATAGTGAGAGGGAGAGAGAGAATGAGACTGTAGCGTACTAAGGTGCCTCATGCATGTAATGATTGCTACTATTTGATACTATACAGTGGATGCATCCGGATGCCGCCGTTCTTTTGAAGTCAGGCGTATCAAGTGTGATCAATATAATAGTGGCTGAATTGTGTATCGATATTATATATATATGTGTATACGATCTGAATTCCGCTTTTTTGGTTTCACCACTTTGTTTAGAAACTATTCTTGTTTCATTCGCAGTCAGTGCCATACCCAGAGTCAGCTAGGTTTTCGGTATTATCGGTATTGATAATATACAGTGGATGCATCCGGACGAGGCCGTTCTTCTAAAATCAAGTGTTGTCAATAGTGGCTGAATTGTGTATCGATCAGAATTAGAAAGTTTTGCCATTTTGCTTTGAAATTATCATTTTTGTTTCATTCGCACTCAGCACCATACCCAGAACCAGCCGTTTCCGGTATGTTATTGAAAGTATGTACGTCTTGTACAATGTGCTGCAGGCTGCTATTTCTTGGCTGTTTCGACGTCTTCCTTTCAGACTTGATAATTGGAACTAGAATAACTCCATTTGGGTAGAGCTAGTTGAAGAGATGGGAATAAAAACAGGAAAAGACCAGTGCCAACCGAATGGGCATCTGTCATATAGAGTTGAATTCCAACAAATTACACTGCACTAATACAGTAATTGTTAAATCGGGGCCCGTCTGCAGTGCTATTTTCTCCCATGGTGTTTGTTAGAGTGCAACTAGGGCCTTCTTTAGAATTCTCGATACGATTCTTCAATTAATATCACCCTTATATAGTTATTCAACACAACAACACAGTTTTTGTGGTTGCCTATAGCTCTGCAGCTCGTTACTCATTTATCAATAAGTTGTTTATTAAACTGTACTGACAAGTTGTCGGTCTTCGCATGTCTGAAGTAGCTTCATTTTCCTCTTTGTTACACACTTCTTACTATAGTAATTTTGTTGTCATTTTGTTTGACAAACACCTATCTATATTATTCGACCCTTTTTTCCCGCACCCCGACGTAAAGGAGAAAATAACAATCTGTACAAATATCTAGCTCGATAAGATATAGATATATTTAATATATCTAGCTCGAGGTATGCCCGCTGCTGGGGAGTTGGCGGAGGAGGTCCAGGATTCTCCGCAGACAAAAGCGGAACGAGAGTTGGAGATATTTGTTTCCACGGAAACACCCGGACCAAGAATAGTGGATCTGACCGTGCGGAATCGGTGGAAGAAGGCCGTGGATGACGTGTAAGTAGTGTGTCATATATTCTGTATTGAACACCAAACTTCTGGTAGCAGGAACCGACCGAATCAGGATCCTGATTCGGTCGGTTCCCTGATTGGCGTGACCTAAATAACAAGTTCTGATTGGTTGTTTACTTGTGTCGGTCGGTTCCTGGTATGTAGTAAACACCAAACTTCTGTAAAGATGTTTTTACTCAACAAGGTTTTTTAGTTTCAATAAGCTCCTCATAAAAAGATGATTGGGAGTTATAATTTGGCGTAGGAGTGCTGACGTGACAGACCATTGCATCATTCGTATAATAAACCAATCAGTACAGCTCATCTTTAGAGATAATTACACGTTTTGTGCAAACAACAATTTGCAACCATAGCAACCATCCAATTTCTATTACAATTTGACACAATTGGTGTCACACAATAGCTACTGATGTGGCTACGAATACAATATGGTATATCCTCCTCGTATCCTCCTCGCTGATCTCCCGTTCCCTTCTCCGACTCCTTGACCCTCTCCTGGATATCTTGAAATGTACATCTAACTGCATACACTGTTAAGGGTCATACCACTAGCCAACTGCAGATCTTTGGGGTGAGAGAGAGGGGAGAGGACGTGATGATAATGAGAGTATGAGGAAAGAGGCAATACACAATGCTTTTAGGACGGGTATGTCAAAAGACCCCCAGCTACCATCTAAACCCCGGATTTGTTTAGTAAAGAGATGATCTTACCCTTATAAATGTTGAATTTATTAAAATACGCCTGTGATTTCCGTTAATTATGTAATGTATAACGTTCAGGTGTGAAAGGACCGAGAATCAGGTGACCCCTTCTAACTCATTAGCGCTAGGAATCACACCATTACAGCCTAACTACTTCTGATAAATTTCCTCCTTTAGTACATATTATATCTATATCAAGGCCAATATCGGCTGATCCCTCCCGGCCCCTTTGTATGCACCATTGTGTTTGTGCAGAGGACACATGTGTACATTGTGTTTAGCTCATGTTACTGATGACGTGCTGATCCAAACTTAGATTTAGGAAGTGTGAGATAGATCTAAAATTAGCCATTTTGATATCTTTCGGTTTTAAACTGTGCAATCCTGAAATTGATCCAGCAATCAGAGAGATCAGAGAGATAGGCGCGGCATGTGTGATGTCTGGCTAGTTTAACTTTAAACTATAATTAAGGTAGTAGTAGACGTGGAACAATTTTAGTTTCTTCTATGATTTTGATTTGCCAATAAATTGTTCATTTCTGATTTCTCATGTGTTGTGATTGTAGGTCCATGTGTAGTTATGGTACTACTAATATCATATTAGGGGCGAGCACGTTTATGCAAATAGGATGCCAGGGACATGCAAGCCATCATAGGGGGTAGAGATCAGACAGAAAGATAGCGAGAGAGAGAGAGAGAGAGAGAAGAATAGAAGAAAATAAGATAGAAGTTGCAATCATTGCCTGGGTGAGATTACTCTGTATAATTTGTCTGTCACAGGAACCGGAACTAGACCTCTATATTATTTGTATACCCTGATTCTCCCTCTCTCTCCCTCTCTCTCTCCCCCTCTCTCTCTCTCTCTCTCTCTCTCTCTCTCTCTCTCCCTTTATCTCTCTTTTCTTCTAATGGTTTGCAGTTCATTGGTTGCGATGACGGTAAATAACAATACGAACGTGCATATGATGCACTCCATGTATTCTCTCCGTTATTATATATCAGTCCTGACTCCTTGGCAGTGACACCTTCTCCCCCTCTCTCCCTCTCTCCCTCTCTCCCTCTCTCTCTCTCTCTATATCTCTCTCTCCCTCTCTCCCTCTCTCTCTCTCTCTCTCTCTCTCTCTCTCTCTCTCTCTCTCTCGCTTCATCCCTACATGTATATCTCTTTCTGGTACTGGATAGTGTGATGCACGTTGAATCTTTTCATTACTGATGATCAAGTAGAATAGTGAGCCATGATCATTGTACTTCCACCGGCACGCGACCCCCACGTAATACACAGCTGAGATCGTTTAGAGTTTCAAACCGAGGTAAATTTATAATTGATCGCACGTGGGTATGTGTTTGAATTTATACATGTATGTTTACTTGTCAGTTCAGCAATGACCACTATAATTCTCAATTATGAATATGAGATGAACGTATGGATATCGCTAAAATGAGCCAAAATTATTTCCATAATGTTTGAATGCATTTCCATAATTTCTTTCATTTCGATAATATCGCATGCCTGATAATGAAAGCACTGATCTCTCTATTGTCAGCTATTCTTCCTATATCAGCTCAACGATATTATAAGTATTATTTCCTCAATATATTGCATTCTCATGTAATTGTGAAACTATACTAGCATCATAATGTTTATTGTGAATCATTTTACTATACTGTATCTTAGCCAAGTTAGACAGCATCTTTATAATGTATGTTTTCTTGGGTTTCTAAATATATACCAATTATGTAAACCTAGTTGTATCGCTAAATAACCGGTTTCTCTGTCCAATATTCTGCTTAGTACAGAATCCTTCCGCGACCTGCATTTGGCGGAGTTGTGTAATTGCAGCTGTTCATTACATCTTCAACCCTACTAAAAATGAGTACAACTCACCAGTGATATTTAGTATAGGAACCGCCCGAATCAGAAAATACTGCTCCCTGATTGGCTTATAACCAGTCACGTGACCTAAATAACGAGTTCTGATTGGTTGTTTACTTATTACGGTAGGTTCCTGATTTAGTATGAACTTGATTGCTGAAGATGACTCTGTAGAGGAGAACAATGGGATCCTGCAGCAGCAACAACCTGTTTTTAAGAAACGCAGTCTCTCTGTATGGATACCAAGATCACCATCCACTATAACAACCACGGTATGTTTCGAAAACCGATCAAAAACATCTTATCTCGCTACAAGTACAATTAACTCCGCATTATATCAGGAACAACAACAGCTTTATGTGGTCAGTGGATCACATAATATACAGTTCCTTTCATACAACTATCACTCCACAGGAAAAACAGCCGAGAACCTGTAGGTGGTCAGTGGATCACCAGGCGGGAAAATTTCCACCCTGGAGTCCAACTAGCTCCTCCTCCCCATCAGCAACAACTACCCCGGAAACAAGGGAGATAGAGAGGGAGTTCGGGGGACCGGCTACTTACTGGGCCAGAAACAGTTTGGTAGTGGAAACATCAGCTGGTAATTGGTAAGTACAATAGTTTGGTGGTGCAGACATCATCAGCTAAATGGTAAGTTGATTTTACACAGCTTAAATAATCTGTAAGTAATAGTTTGGTAGTGCAGACATCTGTTTACCTCGCTAAGTGGTAGGTTCAGATCGATATAGATCATGGACATGTTCGGTAAGTACAAACTCTGCAATGACTCTAAAATTGGGATATCTATGATCATGATGAATCTTTCAATATTATATCCAACTAAACATCCGGTAAGTTCATACATGGGATTATTAATGAGGTTATATTATAATGTATCCGGAAACACCCTTCATGATTCCTGCGCCACGTTGTTGTGTACGTGTGCAAATGAATTATCCTGGCACTCTCTGCAGTGTTTGGATCTGTGTTTGAAGCCTGTTGAGAGATGATATACACTGTTGCATGGGTTCTTTATATTGCCCATGGGAGTTAAAACACATGTTACTGCATTAGAAGTAGACCCTTCCTTTCGTCACCATGGCAACACATGACTCCTCGTTTTGTTGATCTCTATTCCCATCATGAGTACTGATCTCGGTTTAACACACACTGCACAACATTTGTCTTGATGATTACACACACGCGTTCAGGTCCTGTCAATCAGTTATTGGTTCTGAGGGATGGAGAGTGAGATTGTTGCATTTACTAAGGAGAGAGAGGGAGGGATGGAGAGTGAGTGAGAGGTAGAAATAATGAGAGAGAAGGAGAGTGGGATGTTATACCATCTCGCTTGAATCTCTCGCCGCGTATCCCTTGTTTGCCCCACTCTCTACTCCTCATTCCGCCGCTCAGCTCCTCTTACAAGTAGTATCTGTTACTGTGCATTGCCAGCTGTTTTAGATTCCCGGCAACTTGTTTTCTTTTTATTGCAACTTCTCCTTACCTTTGCACCGAGGCTGTCCAGAACTCTTGTGAGAGTAAGAACTTCTGATGTCCCTTCCAGTTTCACCGTGATCATGTTCTGACAATTCAGCTTTATAAGATTGGAAAGATATTTCGAAATATCTGCACAGTAGAAGCAAGAATTTCTCTAAACTGAGCTGTCAGAATATTTCGCTGCACTTCGAGTCCGACACCTATTCAGCAGAGTTTATCGTTTAGTCCTTCAAGTTCTAAATATGAAGCAACGATTGATATGTCAAACAGTTGTACACAGCTATTTCTCAGTTATCTGTTATAGATCTTCAACTATTGTTCTTTATATTATAGTATTTTGATTTGAATCTCCTGTTTACTACTAGATTTGAATCCCACTCTGTATACTGCTACTATAGATGGATAGTTTATCCCCGAGTTCCATTATTCTATCGGACCAGATTATTGAGAACCACCACACGGTGGACGTGTTCGGTACTGGATCAGCAGCAACCAATCATCATCGCCGTCACGGGTTCTGTACCGATAGTCTCAGCAGCTACAGGTATAACATAGTAACATCATGCTCAAAGAGCTGCCAGGCATGCCCCTCAACCCTTTCTTTCAAACGGGTCTGTAGGTGCCTGCCATGGACAGCTAAGTTGTAACAATTTGTTATTATATCGTGACTTGATTATATTTCAGTGAGGGAACTCTCAGTGGCGCAGGAGATCTAAGCAAATGGGAAATTGTTAGGTATGAAACATGCAATGTGTGTTATGATAGTATGTAGTTACATAGACCCTACAGCAGCTGAGTGAGCTGGAATATCTTGCTTGCAGACCATATAATACCATCTAGGTCTTAGTTTAGAATGAAGCAGCTGAGTATAATACAAATTCAAATTGTGCAAGTGTTGACGCGTGGCCCTGCAGCTGTTCAAGGAGAATAAATTTTAACCGAGCTTTTCTTTGTTTTTGTACAACAGAGAGTTTATCCTATAACATCGACGAGTTTTCTAAAGAATTTTTTTTTGTCAAAAAGCAGTTATAGCAGCGACTACTAACGAGCTGCTGCTGGGGTGTGCCACCAAATATTCATATTATACTTGATATACTGGGGAGTTATTGCCGCCCAATTGCCATACTGTAATGCTATTGTCGCCCAATTGCCACTCAGTAACCCACTGTGACGACAACTTTGTTCCACTCCACGCCCTGCAGGGAACAAGTTGAGCTCTCTCTTCTTGTACAGTGTTGTACATTGTCAACACTACCATATAATTGAAAAGTGCACCCCCACTCTCTCGACATTCTCTATTGCATTCTCTCTAAACTGCTACAACTCATGGTCTTCACGCTGTACAAGTTAGCAAGGTTCGCCTGGCTTGACCCTGTCTCAACTGAACAAAGCAAAGTTACTTACTACAGTATACTATACCGCAACACCAGCTCAACGTGTTGGTTTGGTTATATTCATGGAAAGAGTGGACAACGCAAGTGGTGCACACTCAGCAATCTCTACTTGTTAAAACTCTACAACAAACTAGTATTTCGCAGTTGTACAAAAAATGTCCCTTGTTTTAAAACTTTCACACAGTTCTGCTTGTTTTCAATACATCTGACTATAACAGTTCCACTACCTTTGTACATACTTTGTCGTAAGGCTCTGTGTTCATCAGCCATGTAGTCGTAGTACTAGAGTCACGTTATGTTTGTAATGTCAAATTATAATGCCACAAATTGAACATATTATTGTGTATTCAGATGATATGTTATTCAGAGAGGAGCAATAATAAATCAAAAGCCGATCTTTCACCGCAATGAAATCATATGGCACCAGTAAATCTATGTAGTTTTCTAACTCTGTTATTATATAGTTGCCGTTATATCGGGGTCAAATACCGTAAATTTCCTATTTTGGGGGAAGTTTACCCTCCCGGTAAATCGGGGTTCCGGTAATTGTAAATCGGGGTCCGACTGTACTAGGATACATAGATACATACGGAGTATTTTTTTCTCGTCATTATAAGATCACTTGATTAGTATAATAATAGGGTCAGGTATTAATTGCGATAGAGAGGAAAATAAAGAGTAAGATAAGTAATTGATGCAATGAAATGTTTCATACGAAAGAGATTTTTAAACGAATATTGTGATACTCTCTCTTTTCTCTCGACCGTCCCTCTCATTTTCGTAATATTGATCCATCATACTCGAATTAAATTAGTATTAGATAAGGAACAGTTAATGAACTCTCACACAATCTCATACAACTAGCATACATAGGTCAGACCCGCGTACGTCGTATTGTATTGTTACATGAGCTGCTAAATGTTGTCTATTATTGTTTCGGAAAATTAAATGTAAAGTTTTCAAACCGCAGAATTATTGACAGTTGACACGCACTTATCAAAATGTTTTTGAATCCTACACAGAGACTATGGATCTATAGTAATTACATGATTCATTGCTGATAGTTATTGGTATAAAACATAATGTTAGATCTTTAAAGTTAAATCTAATGACACAATATTATTATTCCTTGACATATTGATCCTACTATATCTTTCTCTCAAGTACCGTTCACATAATTTAGATAACTCACATATTATATATATAACTGCAATTGTGGTCACTAAGATGCAGTACTAGACTCCCTGTAATTACAGCTCTGTCGAGTGACTCAGATCTTTGCTGGTTTGGTTTGATTCGACCGAATCAGGAAATACTGGTGCCTGATTGGCTGATAACCAGTCAGGTGACCTAAAGAACGAGTTCTGATTGGTTGTTTACTTGTTTCGGTCATTTCTTGTGGTTTGGTTTGGTCCATCTAGCTGTATTTCAACTCGATCTCTAGACTCTCCTGAAGACTGTAGCACCACCAGTTATACAGATCTACTGCAGTAATCGATCTAAAGATTACTGAGTAAATCTGCTAGGACTAACTCCTTCTGTAGATCCGGAAGTAATCTAGCTAGATTTGCCAGTAAAACTAAATAGCAGTGCATTAGAAAATCTAGAGCCGATATGTATTGTTCAGGAGCTGTAATAGTCCTTTGGTCCGTTTGGAGGTTCAGTTATACTTTTGTCTTGTTCTAGCTTGTTCCAACGTATGTCATGTGGATATATAATTTGCAGCTTGGCTGAATGGCCATGGCGTTAATAATATGGACCATGGTTCACTTGAATTTAAATGAACATTGGGCCTACTAATTACCAGTGTGTATTAGCATGGTACACACACACACTTGCATGGTGCACATATTGGACATGGTGCTGCACAGACATGGTAACCTATAGTATAGAGAATCCAGACAGCAACCCAGAGAATCCAGTATTGCACACACTTCACAGTTTTGTATCAGTTTCCTCTTTGGTGAGAACTGTTTTGCCGCGTTTCCTCCTCCTGTACCACCATGCACGTCATTGCAGTTGTGTGTGTATTTTAGTATATATCTCGAGGTGGCGTTGTTGTTGAATAAGCTGGTGGATATAATGGGGAGCCAGTTGGGCTTCAACTGAATGTGTTATTTGGGATACGAAACATTTATAGCCCAGTATTTTGGATACGAAACCCTGTGTACATACAGTGTTTTGGGCGCCAGTAGTTTGGCAGTTGTTATACACACGTCTTATAATGTATGCTAGCCCAAATGTGTTCGTTTTTACAGTTAGTCCTTAGTATATTTACAGTGATTTACAGCAGGTGCTTGGTTTTTGTTTGGATGTTTAAGCGTTTGGTCAAGACGTGCAGAGTTGGTGTTGCTTCGCTAACTCTGTGGCTGGTTGTTGGCTGGTTGTTGTGTGACTGATTAATAATACTTTACTCGGCCAGTTTTTGAAACCAATTAAAGGTGGAGCCCTGTATATCGTGCTAAAGTTGGAGCAATAGATTTGGCATTCCAAACCATTCCAAACCAATTAAAGGTGGAGCCTTGTATATATTTATATCAATTGGTTACGTTGGAGCAATAAATATAGATTTGGCCTCCTTACTACCTCGGTCTTATATGGTTTCCAAGTTATGGCTGCGGAAAGTAATTGCCTCTGCTGAATTAAGAAGTTGTGCAATGAATTGGAACAGTTTGGTTAGGAACATTAAATAATTAGTTACATCTGCAACATTTAATAATGCTGAATAATGACATGTTTATTATGTCATTACACATGCCCCCGGCCTGGTGCCTCCATATTATATCTGAGTTTTAATCCAGGCCTTGTATAATAATACGCCATTGTGACAGTAGTTTAGTTTTATTTGTAATTATTACTCGCCGGCTTCTTCTGACAGCTTAAACTATACTAATTCGTGTAGCTAATTAATAGTGGTTATCTGAGCTAATCCGGGATGATAAGCTTAAATATCATTAACTTTAAGTTAAATATTTAGAGCTCTTATTAATTTAGCGATACCTAAACAATTTACGTATCGAAGATATACAATTATATGTCCCACGTTAATGGTGTTTCATGACAGCCAAGAGCAAAACACACTTTACACATGTCCCCAGCCTGTGTTCAATTATGTGCATATAGTCTTTGAATAGATTTACACTTTTACAATTGCAATTATAATATAGATTATATAGAAAGCTAATTCCATAGCTTTGTGAGCTATGACATAAGATGAGAGAGCTGGATGGGGCTCTGTGTGTTATAATAGTCCTTTAATCGGTTTATATTAGATGTGTAACACAAGCAGCCAGTATCGAAAAACACTCTATCGTTTCGTCTTTACATGAGGTTCCGTAGGTGTTATAAGATTTCCTTTGCCAGATTGCCAGCAGAATTACTGTGTTGTTAATGGCACGTCCTCTAGGAAATGCAGTTACACCCTATAATATTATCTATGAGCTATATTATAATGTTTACACGTGTTTATGAATGGACAGTGCAATTGAAAACTTATATGCACACATTCAATGTGAACGTGCTTGGACGACATTATGTTACGACGAAGAATTCTAATTGATGGGACATATTATAATTAGTGCTGCTCTAGTTTAGATTCTTTTAATTTTTCCTTTTTTTAGGTCTTAATATAAAAAATAATCCGTTTTTAATTGATCCGTCATGGTTCTCTAAATAACCATGCTACACAAACCTGCCGCCACCGCTCAGCTTAGTTCTCTAGTTGCATTCTAGTTTCTTTTGCCATCTCACCATGACTGTCTGCCTTATGGTCCCTAGCCCGATACCTCCAAACATGCGGAGAAGCGTTCTCCCTGCCCTACAAGATACAACAGCCGCGAGGAAGAACATAATGTTTGAGGAATATGAAAGTTTTATAAAGGAGTCAATTCCCATGGCAGAGTGAGTACTATATGGCATTTTTGTTTATCTGCACGTGCATGTTTTTTACTCCAATAAGAGCATGATAACTGCTCCTTCATAAATACTATCAAAGCAAATGATTAAGTTGACTGTATGCAGTATTTTGCTGGGGAAAACTCTGAACCCGCATTCGAACTAAATAAAACTCTCTCATAACGTTATGTAAAAAGAGACTGTTTGATCCAATAAGAGCACTATCTAGGTCCAAGAAGCCCTGCACAGCTGTCCTGGAGCCCAAAACACTCGGAAAGCGAACATGGAGTGGGGAGAGTAGCAAGAGGAGTAAAATAGCTCGGCCTGGTTCGGCGTATTTCAGTGGGGACAACAGTGAAACCAACCTACTAACCCCGGCCTCAGAGGACCCTGGTATTCCTGGGGGTCAGGAGGAGGTGGTGACTAATACAGGCACACTAAAGTTTAAGCGGGCTGTTGTAAAGGCCGTGATGATGGAGCAACAAACAAGGTATAGATACTATAATTACCATATAATTTACCATGCCACTTTACTGAGTAGTACCTTCATTGTAAATACTTACACTTACCATTCTACTAAGTAGTAGAGCTTCAATCTTCATGCAGTTGGATTCTATAGCTTCATCATTAAGTAATTTCATACAATAGATAATAATTAGTTATTATAATTCATTCTATCATCATCCGACATCCGTCTGGTTTTTTCCTTTGCCAGATTGCCAGCAGAATTACTGTGTTGTTAATGGCACGTCCTCTAGGAAATGCAGTTACACCCTATAATATTATCTATGAGCTATATTATAATGTTTACACGTGTTTATGAATGGACAGTGCAATTGAAAACTTATATGCACACATTCAATGTGAACGTGCTTGGACGACATTATGTTACGACGAAGAATTCTAATTGATGGGACATATTATAATTAGTGCTGCTCTAGTTTAGATTCTTTTAATTTTTCCTTTTTTTAGGTCTTAATATAAAAAATAATCCGTTTTTAATTGATCCGTCATGGTTCTCTAAATAACCATGCTACACAAACCTGCCGCCACCGCTCAGCTTAGTTCTCTAGTTGCATTCTAGTTTCTTTTGCCATCTCACCATGACTGTCTGCCTTATGGTCCCTAGCCCGATACCTCCAAACATGCGGAGAAGCGTTCTCCCTGCCCTACAAGATACAACAGCCGCGAGGAAGAACATAATGTTTGAGGAATATGAAAGTTTTATAAAGGAGTCAATTCCCATGGCAGAGTGAGTACTATATGGCATTTTTGTTTATCTGCACGTGCATGTTTTTTACTCCAATAAGAGCATGATAACTGCTCCTTCATAAATACTATCAAAGCAAATGATTAAGTTGACTGTATGCAGTATTTTGCTGGGGAAAACTCTGAACCCGCATTCGAACTAAATAAAACTCTCTCATAACGTTATGTAAAAAGAGACTGTTTGATCCAATAAGAGCACTATCTAGGTCCAAGAAGCCCTGCACAGCTGTCCTGGAGCCCAAAACACTCGGAAAGCGAACATGGAGTGGGGAGAGTAGCAAGAGGAGTAAAATAGCTCGGCCTGGTTCGGCGTATTTCAGTGGGGACAACAGTGAAACCAACCTACTAACCCCGGCCTCAGAGGACCCTGGTATTCCTGGGGGTCAGGAGGAGGTGGTGACTAATACAGGCACACTAAAGTTTAAGCGGGCTGTTGTAAAGGCCGTGATGATGGAGCAACAAACAAGGTATAGATACTATAATTACCATATAATTTACCATGCCACTTTACTGAGTAGTACCTTCATTGTAAATACTTACACTTACCATTCTACTAAGTAGTAGAGCTTCAATCTTCATGCAGTTGGATTCTATAGCTTCATCATTAAGTAATTTCATACAATAGATAATAATTAGTTATTATAATTCATTCTATCATCATCCGACATCCGTCTGGTTTTTTATAGCAGGTTTTTGATACATGTTGTGTGTGTGCGTTTGCATGGAAACTTATCAAACTAAATCGGTAGTAACGACAGCCATGAGACAACGTGAACAACCTAAAACCATTTGTTCTATAGAACCTCATGTTTTGATCACGCTCGTGAACTACAAGACCTCCATGATAACCAGAATTGAATAATGATATTGACAGATGAATCACATATATATATTCTTATTATTTACGGTCTTTTAAGACCTATATGTATATACGATAACAATTGTGCTTGCATGCTGTTGTTGAATATATCTCACCGATGAGTTTTCATCATCTGATCTATCTCCGAAACTCTCGAACTATCTTTCCACTATATCTTTCCCTCTGATCCTTTCAATCTCTCCTTTCTGCCACACAAACACACACCTTGCTTATCTGATCGTGCTGTGATGTTTAATTATTGGACATAATGTGCATATATCTCTCTCGTGTTTTCCACCTTTCACACACCACGTGTGTCTTGGAGTGAGAGAGAGAGAGAGAACTCTCTCTTTTGTAGCCTATATTATCGAATGCTCATGCTCTTGTTGCAGTATAACAGCCTATCAGCTATCTGTATGTACCTTGCAATAGGCATCTACCACAAAACCCATCAGAGTTTAGGTTCGTGGTTAGGACAGAAACTATTCGATGTCTGAATACTCGAATTACCGCAGGCTGTTTTGGGTTTAAAAATGAATCCACGTACTGCGCAATGAGTTTAGATTGCTTTTCGGAGGAACTCATAACAAGTATCATAATGGTCTTGTAATAACCACATCTGTAAATTGTTATCGGCTCTCGACTTGGCTGAGTTTAAAAAAAGCTTCCCTCGTACAGTTTACATATAGAAACTTTCTTCCAGCAAAATCTGGTCTGCACACACATGTGCAGTGTGTATCAAGGCTATATCCGCTTATATAACAAGAGCTCGCCTCGGTAGCTGGAGCCAAGATTCTGTCGTCAGCTTGTTTTTTCACATATAATATATCCTTTCACAGGCCATATAATTAAAATTCTTTCTCGCTTTACAATTTGTGTGACAGAGACCACACATGAGTCATCCAGCTGTTGATCGGTCACCGAGTGTCACTGAGGATCCCATCCTCGCGTTCCTTACCCCAACACCCCCTTCATCCGCCTGTAAATCAGAGGTATTTCTAGAATATATAGATACACTATAGGTTCTTCGAGGTACTTCTACTTTCTAGGTACAAACTGTTTGCTGCAGTCCCCCCTATTATATATACCTAGCATCTGTCAAAACGTTGCGACTGCAGCATCAGCGCACTAGGTTCTTCTCTCTATATACCCGCCATTATATTTGAGAAGTTTTTTTATAAAAGTTATACTACCCTTTGATGTACAGGCAGATAGCAAGCCAGCAACACCCGGACAAAAGGCAGCAGCGGCGTGTTCGAGGTTCGCAACACGGCAACGAAGTGAAACATTCGAAGTGATAGATCGGAATACTCGCTTTACGTTTAGTGTTATCTCAGAGGAACCTTCTAGGACTCTGGATGGGGAGGAGAGTTTGATAGAGGATGGGAGCTGTTGTGCGACCTGCTTTAACTGGTAATATCTCACAATCTCAATTTAACTGGTAATATTGATATATCACCACTGCGCCCCCTTCGTTCGGGGGGCACTCACTCACAATCTCCCAAAGTGCCTACCAAATATCTTTTGCCTTAGTTCCATGGGGGTTTATCGCCCTGCAGGCACCCTTTCATGATAGAAGAAGAATTACTGGTAATTTACCATTGGTAATTGATTTGATTTGATGTCGGTTAGACATCAATTAGAGATGTACTGGTATATTTATGCAAACCTCAAACACAACTACACAGTCCTCTAACATTTCGTACTTTTCTCTCAGTCAGTCAGGAATGCCGTCTTGTTAAATAGTTTGTGTGCTGTATTTAACTGTCTGCAGAGAGCCTTGATTATATCTCCTTTAACAACCTAGGGGGGGGAAAGACAGCGAATTAAACACGATATAATTTTGTATCGGAAGCCGGGTGTCTTTACTTTCTTCCTGTAGTGTTGACAAATTATCTATCTTTCTATCTCTGTGTCTCTGTTTCTCTATCTATGTTTCTCTATCTCTGTTTCTCTATCTCTGTCTTGGCTTGTCTAGAACTGGTATTATTGGCAGAGCTACTACTAGTAGTAGCAGCTCTAGCAGCTGGTGTCACAGCTAGTGGTATTCCCACAGTCCACACCTGTGTGGAACTGAGATGTGATAATTTGGAAACAAATGTGCCGCCGTCAATTTCCATCTTCTTTTTATCATGGCTGAACTATCTCTCTTTCGGTTTCTCTTCACACTATCAGTACTATAGTATATCGAGTTGTGTATTCAGGATATCCATGTTCCTTATATTAGCAAAGTTATCAGTTAACTTTTGATTTGTCTTCCGCTGTTTCCTAGAACTAGAAGCACACGCCCACCGCTTTTATCTCTTTCATTTCTCTCTCTTTCAATCAGTTTTCCCTTCGGTTGCATTTTATTGGAATTATCCAATCAGGCGTGTCACATCATGAATTCTTGCAAAGATTCCCTATATGCAAGTTTACATTTATTATTCTTACGCCTATATTAATCCGGTGTGTGTGTCTTTGTTTCGAGATCAAGCATGCGACACACGAAATGTCCTGTTCTTTCACTTTTATTGTTTGTTTTGCCCGTTCTTCTTCTCAACCCTTCTTAATTCTTTCCCAGGCTCTGAGCTGGACAAGAAATGAGCCTGGAACATAATATAGAGAGATGAGAGTTATGGAGAGAGAAAGATGATAGAAACAGATGAGAGATAAGTTACACATTAGTCTTGAGAGAACATCAAAATAATGAAAAATTATCCACCCTGTCATCAACAGCTAAGAGTTTCTTTCTCTCAGATAGCTGCACTATAATTATTTTACAGCTCTATTTGGATTCCAGCTGATTATCCAATGGATCGGGTTACTACGTTAGATCTAATTTGGGCCACACGATCATCGTAGAGTTTCGATATAGCTGATGCAACTACGGTCGAAAGATTTTTTTAAGCATGCGGCCCTGCTGATTTCGTCTGAAATGACGAAACTACTAGTGTTTGAAATTATCAACAGTTGATAATTTCAAACACTAGTTACTAGTGTTTTTATAGCCTCCAATATAATAGATTATAGAGCCATCCCGTCATTATGTAGATATTATTGTATAGAACGAGGGAGTATGTAAATGGTATTATTCCTTGTTGAGTAAGAAGGGAACAAATTATTCCCCGTTTGTGAGCCAAAATATGTAGACTAAACTCAGTCCATTATGTTTTTCGTGAGGGGTAAAGCGACGACTATGATCTTTGAGACCAATTCTGTAGAAGGCATTGGCAGTTATCGGCATGAGTATCATGCAGTTAAGTGTTGATCCCCCCCGGGTAAATGGTAATTGATTTGATTTGATGTCGGTTAGACATCAATTAGAGATGTACTGGTATATTTATGCAAACCTCAAACACACATACGGTCCTCTAACATTTCTAACTTCTCTTATTCAGTCGGTGGAATGCCGTCTTGTTAAATAGTGTGCTGTATTTACTGTCTGCAGAGATATGGGGAGCCTTGATTATATCTCCTTTAACAACCTAGGGGGGGGGAAGACAGCGAATTAAACACGATATAATTCTGTATCGGAAGCCGGGTATCTTTACTTTCTTCCTGTAGTGTTGACAAATTATCTATTTTTCTATCTCTGTGTGTCTCTATCTTTCTAACGCTGTTTCTCTATCTCTGTTTCTCTATCTCTGTCTTGGCTTGTCTAGAACTGGTATTATTGGCAGAGCTACTACTAGTAGCAGCAGCTGGTGTCACAGCTAGTGGTATTCCCACAGTCCACACCTGTGTGCAACCTGTGTGAGATGTGATAATTTGGAAACAAATGTGCCGCCGCTTCAATTTCCATCTTTCTGTTTCATCAGCTTAGACTATCTCTCTTTCTCTTCATACTATCAGTACTACATATCGAGTTGTGTATTCAGAATACCCATGTTCCTTATATTAGCAAAGTTATCAGTTAACTTTTGATTTGTCTTCCGATGTTTCCTAGAACTAGAAGCACACGCCCACCGCTTTTTCGCTTTCTCTCTTCTCTTTCAATCAGTTTTCCCTTCGGCTGCATTTTATTGGAATTATCCAATCAGGCGTGTCGCATCATAAATTCCTGCAAAGATTCCCTATATGCAAGTTTACATTCATTCTATAGGCTATATAACCCGGTGTGTATGTTTCTTTGTTTCGAGATCAAGCATGCGACGCGAAATGTCCTTCACTCTTTGTTTGTTTTGCCCGTTCTTCTTTTCAACCCTTCTTAATTCTTTCCCAGGCTCACTTCTTATAGCTGGAAACGAAGTGAGCCTGGAACATATAGAGAGATGAGAGATATAGAGAGAGAGATGAGCTAACATATGTTGCACATTAGTCTCGAGAGAACATCAAAATAATGAAAAATTATCCACCCTGTCATCAAGAGCTGAGAGTTTCTCTCAGAGAGCTGCACTATAATTATTTTACAGCTCTATTTGGATTCCAGCTGATTATCCAATGGATCGGGTTACTACGTTAGATCTAATTTGGGCCACACGATCATAGAGTTTCGATATAGCTGATGCAACTACGGTCGAACGATCTTTTTAAGCATGCCCTACTGAGTTCGTCTGAAGTGACGATCAGGCTATTTATACTAGGTTTTAAATTATTAACAAGTGTTTTTATAGCCTCTGATAATGGGTTATAGAATAGAACCATCCCGTCATTATGTAGAACGAGGGAGTATGTAAATGGTATTATTCCTTGTTGAGTAAGAGGGGAACAAATTATTCCCCGTTTGTGAGCCAAAATATGTAGACTAAACTCTGCCCATTATGTTATTCGCGAGGGGTAAAGCGACGACTATGATCTTTGAGACCAATTCTGTAGAAGGCAAAATGGTACACGCATGGTATCTGACTAGGAGATATTATGTCTTTGCCAATTTTCGAAATGAGAGAAGATGAGCGGTATAGATTCTGAGTAGTGAGTAATTGAAATATTTCCATGGTCGCCTTTCAATCTTATCAATCCACTATAACTCGCTAGCCCCTGTCCTTTCTGCAAGTTCTCTTTGCGGTACATGCAGATTGCTTGATTACTACTAGGTCCTCTATGATCCTTTTCTCTTCCTTTTCTCCGTCGTGCTAGCTTCCGTAATTTGTCTCATTATGTGTCTACCCAGACTCCAGAGGTACCATAATATACCCCCTCTGTGTCATGCTTGATGCTTTAACGTTTACCTCGCAACTTGCAGTCTGTTCCCATGTATTTTTATACGAATGCATGCAAGTGTATCGGGCACACCCTTGAAAAGACTTGCTAAATTTCTGAACTTTCTGCCGATTATTAGATTTAGACAGCTGTTTTTCGTTAATGTGTTAATTATCCAGTTTATTATAAACGACTCCATTGTGTAATAATAAATACCGTTTGTTCTAGTTTTATCCTTACATTCTCTACTTCCAGTTAGTTCAGTAGCCCTAAACCGTATCTCTCATCTAGTTCAGCACTCAGCAACCCTGGCTCGATCACGGAACTACAGCACCGTCCTCAGGGTGGACCCCATCCGGCCCCGCAGCAGACGACAACGAACAAAAAGCGAGGGGTTCATAATGGGGCCAGTGAAGACATTTCGAATCTCTGATGTCTCCGGGGTGAACATCAATGACCTGGACCTGTCAGTTAAACCAACCCAGATGATAGAGCTTACCCTGTCCAGCGGAGATGAAGAGGAATTACCGGGGAAGACGGAGATAAAAGTTGTGGAGGAGGGGGAGGGTGAGGATAGGAGGGTGAGGTTCTTGGATGTGCCACCGAAACAACCAAAGAGTAAAGGAGGGAGTGCAGTTGATGCTGCAGTTTCAGCGAGGAATCGATGGAAAATACTGTGAGTACCATTTCGAATTTTAGTTTGGTTGAGACCGTTAATCACATTGTGAATTACCAATTACTATTAGCTAATCAAATAACATGGAAATGTGACACCCTCTAACATTCTTTTGGTGGAACATTTGCTAGATCGTATCACATCCGAGGGATCAGATCGGTACGATCGCCCCATGCAGTTTGCTAGTTTATCTAACACACGTATCGTCTTATTATGTTCCCGATAATTGGGAAATTGATTCACATGTCATTAGGATAAACCTGCAGTTCTTTACCTCCTTCCTCTCTGATGTAATATGTTTCTTCATGAACACTATCAGCAATATCTCTCTCTCTCTCTCTCTCTCTCTCTCTCTCTCTCTCTCTCTCTCTCTCCGCCATAACACACGCTTCGTCTTTTGTAAGATACGAAAGTTGACATTTATTGTATGCACACTGTGCATACACAGATCCTCTTGATTCCCATACAATTCCCACACATTTGTCATAATCAGTGATCGGTGATTGTTGGATATATCGTGTGAGCTAGATAGTTCTGTTTAATAGAGACACAGAATATAATGTTCATTACAATTTCGATAAACGTTTTAGCCAATGTCATTAATATAAATTAATTCACTGAAAATAATTATACTATTGTTTATTTCCCGCTTGCCATCCCTTGGCCTTCTACCATTTTATTAATTCTACTCTAGTCAATATTCTATAGTTTCAACCTCTCTCTTTCTATCGCTCTGGGTCACACATTTAACTCTCACTCTATCTCTCTCTCTCTCTCTCTCTCTCTCTCTTTCCCTCGTCCTCTCAATCCCTCTTCAGTCTAAACTACCATTTTCGCTATTACATAGCCCCACCACCAGCACCATCATCCGCTCTACCCTCTCCTTCTCTACAACTGCCAGTCTTGCCACAAAATATCCAATCATATAACATGGGATAACATAACAAGCTTTCCATCCAGCCTAGCTCCGTTATAGTTGCATCGGGATGTTAGAGGGGTTTTGCCAGCAAATACATTTGCATAACCAGTATTATAAATTAATCAGTTTCCCCTCTTGTAGCTAAACGTCTTTTTCAAGGTTTTTGTTAGCCCTGCAACATAGTCTTTGAAGGATTTAGGTCGCTCCTTGACGGTTGATGATGATCGAGAGAATGAAGAGTAGGAGGGCGTTTGGACGAGGATAGGGCTTTCTTTCATGATTTTCTTCTGGATGTAGAATGAGGATGAGAAGAATTCCACGCTGTTGTCCCTGATCATGTCTTTCTTGCTAGAAGCTATATAGGGATGAATCGTGTTAGTTGTCTCTGATCATCTCTAAACTCTTGCTAGAAGCTGGGGGATAATGTTACTGGCTAGGAAAATAATAATGGCTAAAACCTTGGGATATAATGAATAATGTTAGTGGCCAGGAAAATGAAGAGAAGTTTCAAAACAAAGTTGAAGATAACTGTGTCTATGAATAACTGCCGTAGATCGTGATCTTTAAATTCTAAAGCAGGTCATGACACAAAAAATCTGCAGAAAAATCAGCAGCAAACAATTTTTCTAGAGCCAAGCAGAACAGATTTTGTTGACCTACGTCAAATGGGGAGCTATTTTAGGAAAATTATAATTTTCTGCACGTTTGCAGGGAAAGGGTAGCAACACGCAATTCTAGCTGTAAATCAGCGGCGTGAATTTGTGTGTGTTAAACGCAATGGATAAACACTTTGGATAAACAAATTAATAAGAGAATAATCATAATAAGAGAATAATCATTTAGGGTGATTTTAAAGTGATTTAAGCTACTCACTAGGAAGCTTGGTAAATAATCGGACATACATCTCATGGTGGTTCAATTTACCAGAGCGATCAAGGAGAGCTAGTAGACAGGAGTAGCAATCAAAGATAGAGAGCAAGTAGACAGGAAGATTATAAATGCTGATGAGCTAATCCCATATAATAAACTAAAATTAAAAATAAAAGATAAATGACTGCCATATCATTTCCTTTTCTTAAGAAGAACACGATTTAACAGCATGAAAGAGGTGTATTAACAACTTTAAAATGTGATAATCGCGTACTGAAACCACAGATCTTAATTATACCATGGCGCCAGCCTTTATTTAATATAATATTCGCCTAGGCAGCTGTTAATAAAACTCTGTCACAAGACGGTGTGTGAGAAAGCTGTATGGGACAAGAGAGAGCTCTTTATTATTGGACACCGCGTTAGAGAAGAAATATCCATGAGCTATAATTCTCTCTGTCTTTCTCTCTCTCTATCTATCTTCCACCTCTATCTATCTATCCCCCCTTCTCTATCTTTCAACATAATATATAATTTGCAACTTTATGAAGAGATATGGTTGTGGTCGGATAGTTATCAGGTTTTCTAATAAACATGGTTCTGTGTCGGTGTTGGAAGAGTTTCGAACAGTGAGAATGTGGTTTCAAATGTGTCGACCCTGTGTGAAAATACATGCGATGAACTTTGTAGGTCATTATCAGTTGAGTTCATAATGATAGTGATAAACTATCATACATTCGACAGAAAAATGCTCAAATTGATTTTAAGACAAAATTATTTGTGATTAGCAGCGACAGTGATAGGCTCCAAAGGAAACAAAATTCTGGGATTTCTAGAATGGAGAGGAGAGAAAATAGAAAGAGGCTAAAAAGACTCCTGATAGAATCTGCACGAACATCTACGACATACAAAACCACCCTTCTATGATAAAAAAGTGATGTATTAGCAGCAAGTGACATGTTGGCCTCGATCGGTTACCCCCCCCTCCCCCCCCCACCCCTTCCCCAACTAATAATTCGGTGATTCACACACGATATTGGTGGTCAGAATGCACATTTTCCTCCTGGCGCTTGTTGCAGGTCATGATCCGTATACGGATATGTCTTCATGCTGTGTGAAACTCATCGTAAAACATGGTTATTGGTGATTCTGGCCGTAGTTTTTTTTTCGGGATAGAATAGGTTAGATTATTGTTGGCCGGTTTAGGATCAGTTCCTCTACCCCTTTTACCAGTCTGTTTCTTGGCATCCTAGCTAGGGGTATTATATTCTCGACGAATCGAAAGGTGTTTCTGCGTGAAGCTGTTACTCTTGTTGCTAATCTTATAGATTACTAGCCTGTCCTACTCACGTCCTGTTGGTCTTGGCTATGTTGTCTGCTTTTCTGCTATTGAGGTCTTCCATTCTGGACGAAACGAGAGGAAGGAAGAGGGAGAGAGAGAGGGAGGAGAGGGGAGAGAGATATGGTCTAGCAAGGAGAGGTGCAAGGAATGTATCGTGTAACCGGTATAGCTATACTAGCTGTTAGAGATAGACATGCAGACAGCTAAGGGGTAGTATAAAAATATCTAGTGTGATATATAGAGAGAGGTCTAGAAAGATAGAGAGAGGTCTAGAAAGATAGAGATAGAAAGATAGAGATAGAATTATGCAATTTGAGGTATTGCTTGTGGTGTCAAACTTGTCGAGTACATGTCATAGTGTTATACTATGCAGTCTTAACTTCCATCGAAAGACAGTGACATAAGAACCGCGGTAGAGGGAGAGAGAGTGATAGTGAGAGAGTATGCTGCAGGAAAGAGGGAGTTAGAGAGAGCGAGATCAGAAGGACGTCTACATATTATTTACTGCTTGTTCATCTGACCATTGCATCCTTGACAGGATTGTGACCATATATTCCTCGCCCTGTTATGAACATGCTTAATCCCCTTTCTTTATCTCATCACTCCTTTGTTTATCTCTCTGTCTCTTGTCTCCCTTCCGTCTATCTTCCTATCTCTCTCCCTCCGCTTGTCGCCCTCCCTCCGGTAAAGTACTTGCCTAGCTCTTACCGGCATTATATACCGCGTTGTTATCAACATGCTTATTATTATTGTTGGTAATATATTACCGCATGGCATGGCTCGATGGGGGGATGATTATCTGCATGTGGCAGCTGAGTAGGACGTTGTCATGGTGACTGGCTCTTTTATCAAGAGAGAAACCTTTATCAAGCTCTCTCTATCTGATCATCACACCGGCCGCTTCTTTGTCAATTCCCCTCTCTCACACATCATATAATCACATGTTCTTGTCAGTGTTGATCTTCCTCTTCAGTACAACTAATGTCTACCCCTACACCACCTACTACGCTGATCGGAGCAGATCCTACTGCTATACTCGGAGACCCCTCATCATTCCTCATGGCTACAACAACTGCTGCAGGGGTATCCCGCTCAGTGGTCCTTCAGCGATCATCATCTGTTAATATTCCGTTAATAGCTAGACCCCTAGCTGGATCATGCACCAGCGTTCCGGATATTCTACTAGAGGATTATGTTGATTTTATCCGTGGAGAAACGGCGGGAAGTTTTAGGTAAGTTTTTAATATTTGAATTAACTGTATGGATGATGAAATGTTTTTTTGATCTATACCATTTTGATGCTAGACTTGAGAAACTGGAAACTAAAAGCACATCAACCCCCAATGGCTGGATCAATTGTATAGTAGCCAAACCAAGAAACACTGTTTCAATATTGCTCAATCCCACCAAGAAACACTGTTGTTATGCGATCTGTTACTATGATAACCATACTGAATATTTTTGCAGATGCTATACACCATGCTAACCTTGTTATCACTCACGTGGTGCTAGGGATAAATTTTAGGTTTTTATGCCCCCTGCAACAGTTGCTCTATATGTTTGTTTCTCTCTCTATCTCTCTCTCTCTCGCTCTCTCTCTCTCTTCTCCCTCGCTCTCTCTTCGCTCTATCCAATCTGCATTTGAGCCTGTGCCACCTGATATTTTCGTTGTCGGTCGGGAGCTAAATCTACTCCACACTCACACGATACACATAACACTTATAGTTGGTTCTGTGTATCACATCTGAGTTGCAGTTCTGTATTCTCCCACATCAGCTTTGGAACTTGAATGGCCGTACTGTTGTTCAGTGAATACCGTGTTCTTATACCATCTGCACTGCATTGTGTATCATGACTTGCATTATGACTTGTATGCCATGCTTGACACTATATTAGTAGATCTCGATCAAGCAGTATAACTCTCGAAATGAATATGTATTATATTCTGAATAGGGTACAGCTTGCTCTTTCCCTGACCTGCTTACTGCCAGGGGACATACTGAACCATGCATGCAGTATGTACCTCCTGATCTGTTCATTACATGGCACTTCTTTCACAATTCACGCATAGCACTTCTTTCACACCGATATATGTAATATCTTTAAAACACAACTCTCGTGTTTCATTGAAAGCCCATTCAAATGTTTATCGAGTGAATTGAGATTTGAGAAGTGAGGGTTTGTTTCCGTATAAGATGTAAGGTCATACACCATGACGACATGACTACATGTCAAACATGATGATTGTAGCTCAAAGGAGAGTCATCTAGTCTGCCGATCCTTCGATCTGTCTTTCGATCCTTCTATGTAGTGGTGGAAGCTGTGTTGATATCTTGATATCAGTATTTTATCTTAAAATCTGAAGTACTAATGAGTTCTTTTAATTTATACGGAATTGGCACAGCTTGCACTGCATTTTACCAACAGTAGTCCTAATAAAGTTCTACTATATAAAATATAGTGGTGGTCCCTTGAAGAAGAAGCAATCATTTCAATTGCACTTCCGATCATCATGCTACTGCAATTCAGAAGGCTGTGTTGACAGTGAGATACTCCTCTTCTGTGTTGAGATCATGGCGATATACTTCTCCTCTTCCTCAACTGCCGTGCCAACCTTGCGATTAGTTGCAATGAGCCATAGTTGTTCAAGGTGACCAATCCTTGAGCTGTTTGCGCCGTCAGCGGTTCAGCAATCAGCTCCTATTATCCAGATTCCCCGGAAAACTGGCTTGTGATTGTATAATATGTGTGCCAAATACTTGCAATGATTTTACACTTATACCTTTCAGTAGTATAAAGTAATATCAATGAATACATATTCATATCCAGTAAACCATATGATATATAATATCAAAGACACCTCCAAAGACTGATTTAAAGTCTGGTAGCTCTTTTTCGAGTATATGTGCCCTTTGATAATTACATCATCACCGTCTCGATTCGATTGGTTCAGTTCTCTTATAGCAGTGGTACCTCTCTCCGGTTTACTAGCATATCTCTCTGGTTTAGAAGTATTTCTCTCCCCGGTTTAGTAGCATCTCCCTTTCTCCGGTTAAGACTGCCAACCCGCTCTATCTCTGAATCTCTCTGGTTTAGAGGCTCCTCCAAGGTTCAAATTCTACAATTTCTGTATTCAACTATTGAAGCTGTGTTGCGGAGGACCAAGTTTTGAAACAGTATTGAATCATGTGTATCAGCGATAGTACCCCGATGATCACGAAGAGAGCCAAGAAACAACTTCACTGGTAGGTGTGGAAGCTATGTGTTATCATGGAGTCCGTGCATTTAGGAAACACAATATCCTTTACAGGCCGTCCTGAGCTGAGTCATCCCTTCTTTTTCAGAAAAGCCCGTCAAATATTATGTTTGAAACAGTTGCAGTTTGAATCGTTTAGCCCCACATTAGTCTCAGCTCGCTGGCCATTTAGGGGTAGGACTCTGAGTAGTATAGGTTACCTGCAGGGTATCACTTGCCATGATAGGGTGCAACCTCTCCGTATTACAGTGGTGCACCTAATCAAAGTTGGGACTATATTTCTACAAATGTCAAGGTGATTTTATACACGTCTCGTAGTTTCCATCAAAAGCGATCTTCATTTTATTCGCAAAAAGCTGGTTTAGCTCCCCTTCGGCAATCAACCACCGCGGCAGATGTTTTTGTGTCTGTGTGCTTTGACCACAACTGCAGCAGGGAGCAGTAGCTACAATAGTCGGAATTAGTTGTTTAAATGCACATGGTTGCCGATTGGAATGCAACTCGTCCCTCGACCCTCAAAAATATGTTTGAAAGATGATCAGAGACCATTAAAGTATTGCTGCAGACATACGACCCTTTCGTTAGGCATCTTAGGCAGATATTTCATGGACACGCTTTGCCTATTATAATAATCAGTCGTTAGTCCATGCCTTTACATTTTCTATTGTAGAAAAGTGGTACCTTATGGGGTCAAAACGCGCGTTTTTCCGGTTAGGCTCGCGAAAATTAGCCGTTTTTAGCACAGGAAATGCCACCCAAAACAGGCGCCACTGTGAATACGTGTGATGTCTAATGGCCATTAAAACTGATCTAACATTTGGTCCATCGTTTGGCACACAAAATGAGACCAAACTTGGATCTATAATCTGTAAAATGAGAGAATGAGAGTCATTTGAAATCTTCAAAACGATACAGACTTTTTTCGCTAATCGGAGCGTGGACATATTTGGTACCAAAATGGTCAGGGGGTTGTACTGGATAGTCTGAAACCAACTTTAAGAAGGT
>AVPN01000091.1:0-11166 GCA_000695325.1 Pleurobrachia bachei | reverse complement strand
CCCACAGTAAGATGTGACAACAAGTTACAATGGTAGGCGGTTAGAGGGTGGCCAGACGAGTGACCACCTACTATAGTAGCCTACTATAGTAAGCTACTATGGTAGGCGGTAATACCTCGACCTATTACCGCCTACTATAGTAGCTTATGGTAGATATAGGTGTCCAGACGAGTGGTAGCTGTGGTAGATATCTACTATAGTAGCCTACTATAGTAGCTATCTACCATTCGTCTGGCCCCGGCCTTAGAAAATTAATATAAGTCCTTATATCCCTGTATGGGGCAATTTTAGTGTAAATTAGACGTTAAACACAAATGTAAATTGTAAACACGTAACAGAATTTATGTTTCACTTGTAAGATATAATTTAATCTTTCAATGTTCAAAGTTCATATCACCCAACATCATGTGTCATGTGTGTCATGTGTACAATCGAGTCATCCTGTACGGTGTGTGTGCCAGGCACTTATTATGTGATTCGATCAGAGTTGACCTTCGCAAGGAGTGTGGACTGTGTTTGTGTACTTGTGTCCAGAGAAATGTCAGAACCAACAAGTTTATGTATTTTCAATGCAAAAAGTACACTATATGTTATGTGGTAAATGAATCTATTTTGTGGTTCTGTGTAGTGAGATAGTCCGATAGTCCGTGAATGTTCAACAAACGCCCTGCTAAATGCTGCTAGTCCCGATCTACCGTTTACCCAATATCTCCAAATACCCCTTCCACTCCTAATGCCCCAACCTCCGTGTTCCTGCATTCTCCCAACTCCTAATGCCCCAACCCCCGTGTCCCTGCATTCTCCTAATCCTAATGCCACAACCCCCGTGCAACTCCAGGTGGTCTATTTCTTCCCCGCATTCTCCCACTCAACCCGGTTCGCGAAACCAGCAGTCCGGCTCCTGAAACTCCTAAAAGGCCGACGCATGATGCAATTTGTGGATCGCTCCGAATGTGTGTCCAACTTCCCCATCGTGGCCCGTCTCACTGTCCTCTCCATGGCCATGCTGATGGTGATGCACTGGAATGCATGTCTCTACTACTTCTTATCTGTTGAAGTGATGGGTGGTAGCTACAGCCATACCTCCCCTGAGGTTTACAACGAGACACGGAGTACATTCATATACCCCGCAACTGTAGATCCGGATGGGAGAGTTAACAAATTCTCTAACCTCTCTATGAAATACGCGTATTCTCTCTACTGGTCAACCCAAACCATGACAACGATAGGAGAGGTTCAACAACCCACTGAGGTGTGGGAATTCTTCTACCTGACAGCCATATTCCTGGTCGGTGTGATGATATTCGCATCAGTTGTTGGAAGTATTGGTAATGTTATCACCAACCTCCGGGCCAATCGGAATCTATTCCAAGACCGGCTGGACAATTTGAAGGAATATATGAGTTACCGGAAGGTTGGGAAGGATCTCAGTGGGAGGATTATCCGGTGGTTCGATTACCTCTGGGCGCAGAACCATACTTTTGAAGAGGAAGACGTGTTAAAGTGAGAGCGTGTGTGATATATTGGAATGTGTGTGAAGCATTAGGGGGAAAACAGTCGTGAATCTCAGGACTGTTTTCCACTGTTATATACTGTGCTGTATGGCGGCGCCATACCCCATTTTACAGTGCGCTCAGATGGGGTCGCCGGCGCCAGACAGACACTGTGTGAGCTCCAGATGTTGTTGTGTAAGGGCTGTCAGCCTTTACACCCAACAACTGATCTATACAAGCTGATGTAGTGAAGCTATATGAGTTAGTGAAGCATGAATGTGTGTGTAAAGCATTTCACTTAGCCCCCCTCACAACCTCTCATACTCACACAATTACTGCGCTACAGCTATATAAGTACATTGGGGAAGATAATAACTTTTAGTTTTATAAATCCAATATTAAACCTATATGTTTCTCTCATCCCATTTTCTTCCCATTCTTCCCCTCAGCTGGCGCTCCTGCTGGTGAAACACAACCCAGACCTGCCTCCCTTCTTCCCACCCGCTCTCAGATTCCTCAAATTTGTCAAACTCCACCGATTATTCATATGGAACGATAGGAAAGAATGCCGAACTAGCTTCCCCATAACTTGGCGAATATTTGTACTATTTCTGGCCATGTTACTCGTAATGCACTGGAACGCTTGTGTGTACTATTTTCTAAGTACAGCAACTTATGGGACAACTCAGACAACAATAAACGGGGTGGAGACTCCGAGGAGTGAATTCGCATATCCTGCCGAGTACCTCTCAATATGTAATAATGACTCAATTTGTGAAAATAGGACCACTATGTATGCAAATGTGGCTATGAAGTACGCCTATTCTCTTCACTGGTCCACCCAAACAATGACAACGATAGGAGAAGTTCAGGCCCCAACCCAACTATGGGAGTTTATCTACCTAACAATAACATTCCTCCTTGGAGTCATGATATTCGCGTCTATAGTGGGCTCTATCGGCAACATTATCACCAACATAACAGCGAACAGGAGCGCGTTCCAGGACCGGTTGGATCATTTGAAAGAGTACATGGGGTATAGGAATGTGGGGAAGGATCTTCAGAATAGGATTATCAGATGGTTCGATTACCTGTGGGCGCAGAGACACACGTTTGAAGAGGAAGAGGTGCTCAAGTGAGTATATTTAACATTAGGAAGTAATTAGGGGGTAATTAGGAGGTGATTAGGAAGGGATAGTAGGGGATGGAAAGCGAAGAAACTTAGTTAATAACGGGTTTATAATGGAGGGATGTTTTGTGACACAATTCCCTTCTAACCGTGGGGGCAGTGTCATAAAGATACAGCTGCAGGCGATGGGTGGTATAGTATCTATACTTGTTTAGTTAATTAACTAATGGCAACTAATTACACATCAATCACCACAATCTCACTCACAATGGGTTTTTGCAATCTGTGTGTATGATTTTAACCGCTTTTGATTGGCTACGCCTGCTAATTGTATATTTTGCACTCTGAAAATTATGAAGGATTATCTGCGGTATAGTCAGGGCATATGATGTCAAAAAATGGGCATAATTGTTATCAAGCTGTGTTTGTGTACTTGTGTCCAGAGAAATGTCAGAACCAACAAGTTTATGTATTTTCAATGCAAAAAGTACACTATATGTTATGTGGTAAATGAATCTATTTTGTGGTTCTGTGTAGTGAGATAGTCCGATAGTCCGTGAATGTTCAACAAACGCCCTGCTAAATGCTGCTAGTCCCGATCTACCGTTTACCCAATATCTCCAAATACCCCTTCCACTCCTAATGCCCCAACCTCCGTGTTCCTGCATTCTCCCAACTCCTAATGCCCCAACCCCCGTGTCCCTGCATTCTCCTAATCCTAATGCCACAACCCCCGTGCAACTCCAGGTGGTCTATTTCTTCCCCGCATTCTCCCACTCAACCCGGTTCGCGAAACCAGCAGTCCGGCTCCTGAAACTCCTAAAAGGCCGACGCATGATGCAATTTGTGGATCGCTCCGAATGTGTGTCCAACTTCCCCATCGTGGCCCGTCTCACTGTCCTCTCCATGGCCATGCTGATGGTGATGCACTGGAATGCATGTCTCTACTACTTCTTATCTGTTGAAGTGATGGGTGGTAGCTACAGCCATACCTCCCCTGAGGTTTACAACGAGACACGGAGTACATTCATATACCCCGCAACTGTAGATCCGGATGGGAGAGTTAACAAATTCTCTAACCTCTCTATGAAATACGCGTATTCTCTCTACTGGTCAACCCAAACCATGACAACGATAGGAGAGGTTCAACAACCCACTGAGGTGTGGGAATTCTTCTACCTGACAGCCATATTCCTGGTCGGTGTGATGATATTCGCATCAGTTGTTGGAAGTATTGGTAATGTTATCACCAACCTCCGGGCCAATCGGAATCTATTCCAAGACCGGCTGGACAATCTAAAGGAGTATATGAGTTACCGGAAGGTTGGGAAGGATCTAAGTGGGAGGATCATCCGGTGGTTCGATTACCTCTGGGCGCAGAACCATACTTTTGAAGAGGAAGACGTGTTAAAGTGAGAGCGTGTGTGATATATTGGAATGTGTGTATGTGTGAAGCATTTGCATTATTCAGTCGGACCCCGATCTACCGGGATGCTTGGGAGAAGGATTTTGCCCGATAACTCGGGGTTCCAGTAAATTGGGGTCCGACTTTTATTTAACTACTGTGAGAGCTCCAGATGACAAGGTGTTGTGTAAGGGCTATCGTCAGCCTTTACCCAACAACTGATCTATATAACAAGCTGATGTAGTGAAGCTATTATATGAGTTACAGTGAAGCATGAATGTGCGTGTAAAGCATTTCACTTAGCCCCCCTCACTTCTCATCCTCACACAATTACTGCGCTATAGCTATATTAGTACATTGGGGAAAATAATAACTTTTAGTTTATAGTTCAAATATTAAACCTATATTTCTTCTCAACCCATTCTTCCCATTTCCCCTCAGCTGGCGCTCCTGCTGGTGAAACACAATCCAGACCTGCCTCCCTTCTTCCCACCCGCTCTCAGATTCCTCAAATTTGTAAAACTCCACCGGTTATTCATATGGAATGATAGAAAAGAATGCCGGACTTCCTTCCCCATAACTTGGCGAATATTTGTACTATTTCTGGCCATGTTACTCGTAATGCACTGGAACGCTTGTGTGTACTATTTCCTAAGTACTGCAACTTACGGGACTACTCATAGAATAACAAACGGGGTGGAGACTCCGAGGAGTGAATTCGCATATCCCGCAGAGTACATCTCAATATGCAATAATGACTCAGTTTGTAAAAACACTACCACTATGTATGCAAATGTGGCTATGAAATACGCGTACTCTCTTCACTGGTCCACCCAAACTATGACCACGATAGGTGAAGTACAGGCCCCAACTCAACTATGGGAGTTTATATACCTAACAATAACATTCCTCCTTGGTGTCATGATATTCGCGTCTATTGTGGGCTCTATCGGGAACATTATTACCAATATAACAGCCAATAGGAGCGCGTTCCAGGACAGGCTGGACCATTTGAAGGAATACATGGGGTATAGGAATGTGGGGAAGGATCTACAGAACAGGATTATCAGATGGTTCGATTACCTGTGGGCTCAGAGACACACGTTTGAAGAGGAAGAGGTGCTCAAGTGAGTATAATTAACATTAGGAAGTAATTAGGGGGTAATTAGGAGGTAATTAGGAAGGGATAGTAGGGGATGGAAAGCGAAGAAACTTAGTTAATAACGGGTTTATAATGGAGGGATGTTTTGTGACACAATTCCCTTCTAACCGTGGGGGCAGTGTCATAAAGATACAGCTGCAGGCGATGGGTGGTATAGTATCTATACTTGTTTAGTTAATTAACTAATGGCAACTAATTACACATCAATCACCACAATCTCACTCACAATGGGTTTTTGCAATCTGTGTGTATGATTTTAACCGCTTTTGATTGGCTACGCCTGCTAATTGTATATTTTGCACTCTGAAAATTATGAAGGATTATCTGCGGTATAGTCAGGGCATATGATGTCAAAAAATGGGCATAATTGTTATCAAGCTAATTCCACTTTTAGTAGGCTCTTATAGGTCCCCAGAAACACCAAAAAAATTGGCCGCGGTTTTATCAATGAAGAAGTTGGGTTTTCGGGCCACGTGGCGCAAAATGCGCGTTTTCGCCACTACGCCGCGCAATTTGCGCCAATTTTCATTTTCTAGGGCTCATTTTAAAGGTCTTTATGTCCTCTTTCCAATGATTCAAAGATTTTGCAAATTGGTTAAGAAATAGGTGAGTTATGGGCAAAAACGTGCGAAATTCTCGCAGATCTGGTTAACATTTACCGCCTACCTAGGTAAAAGGGCGTGGCCCGAAAACCCAATTTCTTCATTGATAAACCGCGGCCAATTTTTTTGGTGTTTCTGGGGACCTATTAGAGCCTACTAAAAGTGGAATTAGCTTGATAACAATTATGCCCATTTTTAATTTTTTTTGACATCATATGCCCTGACTAGTACAAATAAAACTAGCTACTTCTCTTTGTTTGGGGTTTTCCTGCATGCGTTTAACAGGTGCAGTGCGTTGCAAACATACGTGTGATCAACACACTGCATTTCATTCTGCTGATTTCAAGCACAAATGCTACCCACTGCGATTATCAATGGTAACCATTTGGTAACCACTTAGCAACCACTTGGTCGCCGCTTGGTCGCCACCTTGTAACCAAATTCTAACTCTATTCAGGTACCTTCCTGATAAACTGCAAGCAGAGATGGCAATACACGTTCATTTAGCGACGTTAAAACAGGTGGAATTGTTCCAAAACTGTGAAAGTGGATTTCTAATAGCACTTGTTCTCAAACTTAAACATCAGGTACGTAGTTGATTTTCTCTCTCTTTCTATCATGCGAACTCTCCCTATTCTCTACTTTTCCTCTCTCCTATCCCCATATCCCCCTCTATTCTTCCCTCTCCCCATCTCATATCCCCCTCTATTCTTCGCTCTCCCCATCTCTCTCCCCATCTATAATTCTTCCCTCTCCCCATCTCTCTCCCCCTCATCATTCTACCCTCTCCCGCCAGGTATATTCACCAGGGGACTACGTGTGCAGAAAGGGGGATATCGGAAGGGAAATGTTTATCGTCAAGCAAGGTAACTTATGAGTTCATTGTTCCCCTTTCTTCAATTATAATCCCAAAATGCATTTTTTTACCCATAGTTAACAATCTAATGCCCATATCCCACTAGGTATGTTACAAGTAACGGCTGACGATGGTCGAGCCCTAGCCACCCTCTCTGACGGTAGTTATTTTGGTGAGATCTCACTGCTGAATGTGGGGAAGAACGGCAACAGGCGGACAGCAAATGTGCGAAGTGTGGGGTATAGTGACTTGTTCTGTTTACGGAAGGAGGATTTGTTACACGCTCTCAACGATTATCCTGAGATGAGAGAGGTGCTTAAAGAGGTAAGAGATCACTGCATGGCAACCATGGTAACACAAGTGTGCCGTTATCATTCTGATCAGGGTGATAGCGGCATAGTTGTGTTAGTAGTGCCCGATAATATAATCCACTATCTCAAATACAGTCGTACCCCGGCCTCGAGGTGTCACTGTATTTCAATTACGGTTCGACAATATTGTCACTGTGTGTGTGAGAGAAAATAATGCTGTTTTCAGTGAGAATAATCAAGTGGTTGTAATTCTCTTTTTGAGAGAGATGTTTCCTTCTTTTTCTCTCGCTGTTTTCTTTGACGTTTGCATACCCGTTAACCTTCAAACATATTATACACGGTGTCGATGTGTTAACTCACTGTTTGTGCACCTAACATATGTTAACATTATATAGCCCATATGTCACATTATGTATGTAACGCTGATATATATTACTGACCTTGCTCAACTGCACAATAACATCTCATTCTATACATTTCCTGTTAACATCTCAGTCTCGAGAGACACCTTATATATTTCCTGTTAACATCTAGGATGACTTGGTGACATAGACACCTGGGATCGCACCAGGTGTCTATGTCGCCATTAGGATGACTTCTTTGTTTCCTAACATCTTTGTTGATTACTATACGCGTACCTTTCTTTCTTTCTGCTCTGTTATCCTTTTTAGCATTTTATTTTTCATCTCTCTTCTGCCCAGTACACACGCTCTTAGAACTTGCGTCCTGAGTTACTTTACAGCACCGCTGAATTTTTGTTTGCCCAAAAACAACGCCGAGCTCGTCCGAGGATCCTGCCGCAAACTATCTACACGCAAAGCACACTAGTCTCAATATGGTCCTCCTGCTGACTTAAAGCACACCTCTTATCTTCGTGTGTATGAACCTTCTGGCACCGTAATGAGCGAGAGAACAATCTGGAGAGCGAAACTATAAGCCGTGTACACAGTGTTGTACTAGACACTCTCAGAACCCCGCTGAGTTTCAATGTGTGACCCTATTATATCCTCACACCGCTGATTATTAGTGTGTGTCCTCGCACAATCTGATCATCCTGCTGAGTATCAGTGTGTCCTACCATTCTCTCTAAACAGGCTGCCAGAAAAAAGTTAAACCTGAACAACCAATCGCCGAGAGCTGAAACTCCTGAAGTAAGTCTTCCCTTTACAAGTTTCTCAGTGGGAATCCCACTCTCTTTCCATCTATATTGTATTAGTATCTAGTGCGTGGTCTTCTCATTTTCTTCTTCTACTTTGTGATGTTGTAAAAAGTGACGAACTAGAAAGTATTCCATTTATGTTTATGAAAACTCACTATAATATACTTCATATCATGTACCACTATCCGGCGTTGTAGAAAACGTGCTGTCTGCTTACACACAGCTGTGTTTACGTCTTGTCAATGTTTATGAAGGAGTAACGTTAGTTTTTATGAAGTAGCAACGTTAATATTTATGAAGGAGTAACGTTAATATTTATGAAGGAGTAAGAAACTCCCAATCTGCAGTGTGCAGAGAAAAGACTGGATGCGTTCAAGATGGTATCATACTTTGATCATGATCCACAATTCCATATCGATTATGTGGACATCCTCTCACCACCCCCCTCTCATTCACTACCTGAACAATCATCATCACGTTACAACCTTGGAGATCATGTGGAAACATCTCACACCAAGGTTCAAAACACACCACCTATCCATAACATATTCCCATCTAGAATTGTTCTGGTTTTCCAGAAGTAATGACAGTGCTCTTTAGAGTTAGAAGTAGGAGCTATATTTTAGGAAATAATGCACTTTTCCACCTAGTATTACTCAGCTAGAACCACTCACATTTCGTGAAGCACCCTTCTTCAATCATATCATTAACGCCCTCTCTCGTTGATACCACCCTATTCCCTATTCCGCCCCACTAACCACCCCCACTCCCTGAGTAGCTAACAGTCCTCCACCTAGGCGGCCCGAAAGAAACTTGCCCGAGATTCCAAGCCTGACAAAGACGACGATACACAGGAAACAGAGAGGCGGATTAGTTTTACAAATAGTGTAGAACTAGCTGATACTTTGGGGAAACGGTTAGATGAGCTGGAAAAGCTTGTTCTTACCCTCGCTAAAGGTACGTATCGCCTGTCTGGAGTTGCCAGACCCCCATTAGATTCTCACATCTGAGAGCGTGACAACTTGCGTTCAGATGGGGTAGCAGCATATCGCAGGCAGTTTTTCATCAAGCTCAAACTTAGTCTAGATGGTATACACGTCAATATGGGTTCCCCTAGGGCCTAGAAGGGCTTCAGAAGATCCGTCTGACTTAGCTTCGGCTACAAATGATAACCCCTATCTTTTTATAGAGATTATAACTCCCTCTCTATCTCTTTATTTCAAATAATAACCCCCTCTCTCACTTTACAGAGGTGAAAACGACGAATGAGAACGTGTTATCATTACAACGTCACCTGATAACACCCCACTCGCAACAACAACCAACGGGCAGTAGTAGCGGGGTCCTTAGAGACTCATCTTCGTGCTCGGATTGAGGGGGAGCAGGGAGTCATCCCTGTGTGTTGCACATTGTTAACAGGTAGATATAGGAGAGGGAGCCGCGGGGGAGAAATGGGGAGAGAGTGGGAGCCTCGGGGGAGAGAGTGGAAAGGGAAGGGAATGTTAGATTGCGTCTGATAAATGAATCTGTTAGGCCAAATAATAAATATGCTCTGCATCTAACCGCTGCATTCTCATATCGAAGATGATTTAATATTTCCAGTGTTCTAACTCCCTGTTTCTCAGATCCAATAAGATTTTGCGGGACCAAATCTAAAGTCAGAGAAATAAAGGGGCCACGACTGGATGAGCAGCTGCTGTGAACCGGCCATGAGCCAGCAAGGAGGCCTACCAGGGGGAGAGAACAAAATCGAGAGAAAGACAATCCGTTATAGGACTGGATCAGTGAGAGACTTTATTGAGAGAGAGAGAGAGAGAGAGAGAGAGAGAGAGAGAGAGAGAGAGGTTGTTCAGTGATGACCTTTATAATTTGTAAACCGACATTCTATTTGTACCATATACACGCCAACACCAAAATAAACGTGTTTCACATTCTCCTGTATGGCGCTCAGATGGGGTCGGCGGCGCCAGACAGACATTCTCCAATGTTATGCTTATGCAGTTGAACCGGTCCATCCCAACCTGTCTGCTCTTATCTGATTCTTGAGAAATCCGTACAGACGGGTAGCGGGGTACTTCGTAACCAAGTAGAGACCTATCTTCTACTAGCGGTGCCGACCCTATCTGACCGCTTTGTCGCTAATCAAAACGGGGTCAGACAGGTCTGGAAAACGCTTGCAGCTAACCGGATTGACCCAAGTGCTTATCTGGCGGGGCCATCTCGGCTCTAGCTCTGTTTGACCCAGATCGAGCCGACACCCCTGAATCAACAAGTTCAATTAAAATTGAAACAGTTTGATTTGGGATTTCGAAGTGATATTTACAGTCAATTTACATAAAACACATCAAAAACAATAGAAAACAGTGTTCCACGGTTACAAAAACTGTACAATCTGAAATCTCAACACCTTTACGACTAGAAAACATAGCCTAAATAAACAAATCTTTGCAAAATCGATATACATAGTATGAACTGAAACTAAACTTGCTATAATGTCAATAGTCCTTAGGGCTTAGATTTTGTAGGAATAGGTTTGCCACTCAGTTCCGCCCCTTGGTAAATCCACTGCAAATTCGGTAGAGCGCCAGGTTTCTTCTTTTTATGGTTCAATTGGAATTCTTCCCCCGCCTCGTACCGGTACACAAAGTGGGTCCCATCTTTAGTTTTAGTACCACCCTGAGATATAGAGAGAGTTAGTTTTACTGTCGAACGAGATGGAGAAGCTCACAATCGTAAAATCTCCTAGATTTTCCCACGGTCACTGTGAGCGCTGGAAAGCGTCTTCTGCGCGCGGAGATGTTATGTTTCGTGTCGCCGCGCGATACAAACCTGGTTACGAAGCAACCTTCGACCATCGCGTGCTGGAAAGGGATTAAAGGAAAACCCAAGCTAAAATAGCCCTCACTTGGGTTTTGTGGAACTTCCCACGGTCATTGCTCCACCCCCTGATGAGATAGAGACTTGAAATTTTGCATTTGGGCAGATCATGTCGAGTTCTACCTCAGGGTCAGCACACACCAAAGTTAAAATTTGAGTTAAAATTTCACGT
>AVPN01000090.1:81994-99496 GCA_000695325.1 Pleurobrachia bachei | reverse complement strand
AATACATCTAGTAAATCTTGGCAGTTGACAGAGATTCGACTACATACTTGCATTTCACAGCTATACAATATCGAATTTTGAATTTACAAGAGCTACCTTGAAAATAATCTGTACCGTAAACCATCGCAAGCCAATATATCTGTAAGTCCGTTCTTATTATGATAGTAAAGTCCTGCTGCACACACACAACTTCTTACAACTTCAAGACACACCTCATATGTTTCTGATTGTCCAGGTTCCTCTCTCTCTCTCTCAAGTCACGGAGTGTGTACTGTCAATAGATATCCTGTCCTCGTTATCCTTCAAACGACTGAAACAGGGACCACGATCAAGAATTATAGATCTGATTAAACAAAGTTAATACAGTCGGGCACGAATTTACCCGCCCCCGATTTACTGGAATCGGCCCGATTTACTGGGAGGAAGGATAAACTTTGATTCTCGTGATGTTAAAACCATATATAGCGAGCGAGACCAAGTGTTGTTTACTCAACGAGTGTTCGGTACTATTATATGACACGATAGGATCATTTTTTCTCACCTTTTGCTGGCTCTCTTGATAGCTATCTCGCGTTCTGAACAAAGGAATAGGGCAGCGAATCCGATTATAACCCCGATGATAACTAGGAACAGTATTACAACTGAATTGGGGAGAGAAAGGGTGTTAGTGGTATTATGTAGGGTAGGAGGACAGCTCATGTCTCATGAACCCACTCAGCTCAGGGTGATGTCGAATATAGTGAAACAGTTTCACTGAAATATACAGTATCTCCTGCCAGGTCAATGCTCTGACAGAGTAACTCCTAGAGCCTGCATGATAACACAGCTACTAGGGGTCAACTATAATTATAGTCTCCAAAAAGAAGACTTACATTTACTGGCCACGGGATCCAAACGTCCTAATCGAATTCCTCTGGATCTTTCTGAAAAAGAAATGTTTAGAAATACGGACAGACATGAAGATTATATACTGCAAACAACCCCACAGATGACTAAGTTCTGTTTGCAAGTCCCCAACTTGCCAAAATCATCTAAATTAGGCTAGGCTACTGGCTAGCATTTAAAACATCTTAATTTTCTGACCCCGTCTGCATACAACTGCTGCATGCAGCAGCCGCCAGCCCTCGTTACATCCCTAAAATGTATACAGTATATCTCTCTCCCCAGCCCCATCTCTCTCCCCAGCCCTCCAAGTTTATATGAACCTAGCCATGGAGACTCAGTTGTTTGTTCCACCGCTGCCGCTGCTTGGGTTGGTTCGACCCTGTCAGGAGAGGTGACATGTTGTGCTGTTGTCCAATCTGTCTCAGTCTTCATTTTCTCACACATGATCACATCAAGAACTGCCCCGGCGAGAAGCACTAGAAACCTTATCATCATCATCCCGGATTGTTACTCCCTCAAAGTGCAAAACATGTTCCCTGCTGTATGATATCGTCACTATTTAATAGATGCAACGTGTTGTTCGATTATCAAACGGGCGAATTATCGAGAGCTAGCTTGGCCATGCTATGGTATATGTTCTAACAAATACATCTAGTAAATCTTGGCAGTTGACAGAGATTCGACTACATACTTGCATTTCACAGCTATACAATATCGAATTTTGAATTTACAAGAGCTACCTTGAAAATAATCTGTACCGTAAACCATCGCAAGCCAATATATCTGTAAGTCCGTTCTTATTATGATAGTAAAGTCCTGCTGCACACACACAACTTCTTACAACTTCAAGACACACCTCATATGTTTCTGATTGTCCAGGTTCCTCTCTCTCTCAAGTCACGGAGTGTGTACTGTCAATAGATATCCTGTCCTCGTTATCCTTCAAACGACTGAAACAGGGACCACGATCAAGAATTATAGATCTGATTAAACAAAGTTAATACAGTCGGGCACGAATTTACCCGCCCCCGATTTACTGGAATCGGCCCGATTTACTGGGAGGAAGGATAAACTTTGATTCTCGTGATGTTAAAACTATATATAGCGAGCGAGACCAAGTGTTGTTTACTCAACGAGTGTTCGGTACTATATGACACGATAGGATCATTTTTTCTCACCTTTTGCTGGCTCTCTTGATAGCTATCTCGCGTTCTGAACAAAGGAATAGGGCAGCGAATCCGATTATAACCCCGATGATAACTAGGAACAGTATTACAACTGAATTGGGGAGAGAAAGGGTGTTAGTGGTATTAGGTAGGGGGACAGTTCATGCCCTGCATGGACGGCGCGCCGGCGCGGGGACCAACTCAGCTCAGCGTGATGTCGAATATAGTGAAACGGTTTCACTGAAATATACAGGATCTCCTGCCAGGCCAATGCTCTGACAGAGTAACTCCTAGAGTCTGCATGATAACACAGCTACTAGGGGTCAACTATAATTATAGTCTCCAAAAAGAAGACTTACATTTACTGGCCACGGGATCCAAACGCCCTAATCGAATTCCTCTGGATCTTTCTGAAAAAGAAATGTTTAGAACTAGAAGCTTTAATCCCCGAAGCCAACTTACCACAAACATTTAGGCTAGCATCTATATTAAAAAAGGCAGATGCATGGTGAATCACCATGCATCTGCCATTGGTGATGGTGGCTCAACATTTATAATTTGCACGTGCAGTTTAGAAACAGCTCAGATGGGCTCAGAGGGGTTCAACTGGCAATGGTAGGGACTTGCACGTGCAAATTGAGTTCTTGGGCAATAACGAAACTTTATAGCTATTTGGAAAGAGCTCGATCCCCTCTTTCTAAAGATCCAAGGAAATTTATAATCGATTTTTGAACACATGAATTCCTTTCTAATATCAGCCTTTTTTACTATGGAGAACAACGGGCTCTAGTAAAAATTACAAATCTATCTTTCTGACCCCTTTCTGCATGGAACTCAAATTTATACAGTATCTCTCTTTCTCTCTCCCTCTCACACCAGCCCCAGCCCTCCAAAAACTTCTATACTTGGATCGGTACCTCTGAGTCAACAAACAAGGTGGCGACGGCGACCTTGGGTTGGTTCGACCCTGTCAGGAGAGGTGAAATGTTGTGCTGTAGTCCAATCTGTCTCAGTCTTCATTTTCTCACACATGATCACATCAAGAACTGCCCCGGCAAGAAGCACTAGAAACCTTATCATCATCATCCCGGATTTTTACTCCCTCAAAGTGCAAAACATGTTCCCTGCTGTATGATATCGTCACTATTTAATAGATGCAACGTGTTGTTCGATTATCAAACGGGCGAATTATCGAGAGCTAGCTTGGCCATGCTATGGTATATGTTCTAACAGGGTCGAGCAAGGCATATTATATATATTGGCCAGAAAAAGAACTGTAACATCAAAGTTATGGCAAGGAATTTAACATGATGTGTCAATATGTCGGCAAGGAGTTGGAGAGAAAAAGAGAAAGGGGTGTACGAAAATAATATAATAATGTATACAAGCTTGCTGTCTCTCCCTCTCTCTTTCCCCCTTTCTCTCTCTTTTGATTTGTCTCTCGATACGTCTTGAAACAGCTTGAAAAAGTACACAGTAATTCTGGCAGCCGATGGAACAAGACAGGAAGTTGATCTATCTTTTTCACTACAATTACTATCTGCCAGAGAGCCTACCAGCGAGAGAGAGAGAATAAAAGACTAGCGAGAGAAAGAGAGAGAGAGAGAGTCTTTTTTCCTCTCTCTTTCTGGCTCTCTCTGTCTCTCTCAAAAATAAACCGAAAGCAGCGGAGCTACAACAACGTACGTATGGAACGATTACAAGAAAATGATACGACAGACAATGATTTGAAAACAGCTACTGTAACTACTACCGCGGTTCAGCCCTGTTTCCTCGAATATATCAACAAGCGATTTCCTAGTTCCCAGCGACTTTCCTTGGCGTTTCCAATTAAAGTACATCAGAGGTAGATAGCGAGAGAGAGAGAGAGGTTTGGGAATGACCTAGAATGATCACCTGTCAGGCCAATGCTCTGACCACAGTTCTCGCGCGCTCCGCGTGCAGAACAGAGAGAGAAGCGAGAATCGGGTCAGGCCAATGCTCTGACAGATGATCACAGAGAGATCTAGACGGAGATATCAAATCGTTTAGGAATCAATCCCGCCCAGATATACAGCAATTATGGAATAAATCGACCAATTTTTTATGCAGAGCAGACAGCAAGGGTAAACTAGCAATTATACCGTAGAAAATTTAGCGCCGAAACTATTGCCTCGGGTGTCAATTTATGTCAAGCATGTTTTACCACCGAGCTAAGGCCGGCCAAATAATATTTATTTTGGTCAGTGGTCACAGCTCATGTTTACTAACCAATATAAGTCATTCAAAGTACGTAATGTATCTGCACCGACCCTATCTGAGCGAATTTTAATTGTATTGGCGAATTGTATACACAGTCACTTGGCTCAATTGTCGAATTTATATGAAATGAAAATGAATTTTTGTTCCTCGATTCTCACTCACTTCTTCGGATCTCACAATCAACTTCTTTTCTCTCCCCCTTTCTCCCTCCCTCTCTTCTCTATATCTCTTACTCACTCGATCCCTCCCTCCCTCACTCTCCCCTGCCTTTCCACAGACCACAATTTCCTGTCTCCGATCAAAAGTATCACACAATGCCAATAGGAGCTACAAAGTAACTATGATAGTGTCGGTCCTCGCGTCGAGAGATTCAGAGAATTAATAACTTTCCCAGCTTGTTCCGTTTAACTTTGTACACCGTGTCCTTTATTGATGGCAGAGGCAAAATACCGAACTTATAGATCCCGGACTCCCATATTCTTTACTTTATTACATTCCCACAATGCCAGTCGTGAGCGTTCTTATACAGATTGAACCAATTATTCCCTGAATAATTAGCTAATCATCTAATTAGCTAATTCAACATGAGTAACAATTTACCTTGTTCACAGAAAGTATCATCTACAATTCCATATCCAGAATGAGTGAAGTTGGCCCAGTGAACCAAGACTTTTTCGGGAGGAATGACATCTTTCTTAGAGATTGTAGATTCTGTCGTGGTGATCTCGATATCTAAAAATTGGAATATAATCAATGTAGGGACAGGCCAGTTGAGGAATGGGTAATTTGGTATATATAGGGAATATAATAAGTAGTATCATGCATGGACCAGCTGTGGTCCATGCATGATACTAAAGTGCGTTTCTAACGACTTGACCTGAGATTCCTGGAAATACCCAAATATGGAAACAGTTAAACTTAAATTTTAATTTACCTGAACTCTCAACTTCCACAGCTGTTTTGTTTTGTTCCACTTCGTATTGATCGAAGAACTCGTCAGTGGTTAGAGATCTGTTCCACACAGTCACACCACACACACTACCCTCTAACCCTGGACCTGGAGAGAGAGAGATAGTGACAGTGTCAGTTGACCTGAGGGCTAAGTCTCAGCTCGGATCTGGATAGTTCCCATATCATTATGACCACTAATAGTCGACGGTCTACATCGAAATAACTTCTCGGTGATTAATTTCCCTAGCCGAATGAATTAGTACGGTATGGTAGTTTGGTGTATAATTCGTTTCGACGGTCTGACTAATAATTAAAATTAGTATGCCCACCACCATTACGTGGTACACGCCTTGTACATGGTTGGATGGTAGGAGAATTTAATTGAATAATTGTCGTGAGAAAAGTTCTTAAAATTCTACTATGATGTTAGAGAGATTTGTATATCATTCGAAGCTGGAAACGACCGAAACAAGTAAATACTAAATAGCCAATCAGAACTCGTTATTTAGCAGTGCACTGACCAATAGTCGATTAGTCGGACCAGTATTTCCTGATTCGGCCGGTTCCTGCCACTTACCAACGATCCATGTGCCACTCCCCGATATCTCTGTATCAAAGTTGGAGCTGTAATTACGGGCATGTAGGACGCCATCTTGATAGACGGACACATCTGGGCCCTCCCAGGCTACACAGAGGTACGTGGTGGTGTTGGGTTTTAGGGTGTAGTCTGAGATGGCGATAGTGTCATCGAGGGATACCTATAGGGAGAAGAAAGGAGATTAGTTGACACGTTCCTTGTCTGTCAGCTCTCACACCGGGCCGAAGGCCCGGCGCGGTGTGAGCTTAAGCGGAGGCGCTTAGTGCCGAACAGACAGACAGTGTAGCATGGCAAGAGATTAGGGGAGAGTCTGAGAGAGATACCTAGTGAGGTTAAAAACGATTAGGGAGGGAGAGAGATATATATAAATAGGGACACACGGAGACAGGAAGATAGAGAACTATAATATTAATCCATGATTATATTAGGTCATGGTAGTTAAGAAGAAGATTAATTACAAAACAGAGATCAGATCAGGATATGATTAATTAATTCTGAAATTCTGGATAGAGGCCAAGGAATTGAGAACTGACTTTGCTAGAAGTAGACAGTGTGTGCAGAAGCCTATAACTGAGATTATATAGCCGAAACTGTAGCAAGAGGCGCAGCTCAGCTCCCCCTAAATCACACTATGTTTAACTAATCAGAATGAGACTGCATCTAACAGTAAAATTTACAGTAATTCCCGAATATCCTACCGATGAAGTTGTAAGGGACATCACTGTTGTGAGTATGCCCACCACCATTACGTGGTACACGCCTTGTACATGGTTGGATGGTAGGAGAATTTAATTGAATAATTGTCGTGAGAAAAGTTCTTAAAATTCTACTATGATGTTAGAGAGATTTGTATATCATTCGAAGCTGGAAACGACCGAAACAAGTAAATACTAAATAGCCAATCAGAACTCGTTATTTAGGTCACGTGACTGGTTATCAGCTAATCAGGGACCAGTATTTCCTGATTCGGCCGGTTCCTGCCACTTACCAACGATCCATGTGCCACTCCCCGATATCTCTGTATCAAAGTTGGAGCTGTAATTACGGGCATGTAGGACGCCATCTTGATAGACGGACACATCTGGGCCCTCCCAGGCTACACAGAGGTACGTGGTGGTGTTGGGTTTTAGGGTGTAGTCTGAGATGGCGATAGTGTCATCGAGGGATACCTATAGGGAGAAGAAAGGAGATTAGTTGACACGTTCCTTGTCTGTCAGCTCTCACACCGGGCCGAAGGCCCGGCGCGGTGTGAGCTTAAGCGGAGGCGCTTAGTGCCGAACAGACAGACAGTGTAGCATGGCAAGAGATTAGGGGAGAGTCTGAGAGAGATACCTAGTGAGGTTAAAAACGATTAGGGAGGGAGAGAGATATATATAAATAGGGACACACGGAGACAGGAAGATAGAGAACTATAATATTAATCCATGATTATATTAGGTCATGGTAGTTAAGAAGAAGATTAATTACAAAACAGAGATCAGATCAGGATATGATTAATTAATTCTGAAATTCTGGATAGAGGCCAAGGAATTGAGAACTGACTTTGCTAGAAGTAGACAGTGTGTGCAGAAGCCTATAACTGAGATTATATAGCCGAAACTGTAGCAAGAGGTGCAGCTCAGCTCCCCCTAAATCACACTATGTTTAACTAATCAGAATGAGACTGCATCTAACAGTAAAATTTACAGTAATTCCCGAATATCCTACCGATGAAGTTGTAAGGGACATCACTGTTGTGCCATTGGAGGTGTATCTGACAATTGGGCTACTACTGGCACTACTACTAGTGGAGGTTATCCAGAGACATAATGCCAAGGTAGATGGCCTTTCTGTTGTAGTGACGTGAGCGGTACTAGTTCCCCCCGGGCTGTCTTCTGCAGTTGATGTTACCGTGTTGCAACCTGCATGAGGGGTGAAGCGGGGTGAGGGGTTGGGGTGAGGAGGGGGTGAGGTGAGGGGTACGTAGGGGAAAGGGGTTGGGGTGAGGAGGGGTGAGAAGGAGGGGGTGAGGGGTTGGGGTGAGAAGGAGGTGGTGAGGTGAGGGGTTGGGGTGAGGAGGGGGTGAGGAGGGGGTGAGGTGAGGGGGTAATTAGGGAAGCGGAGGGGGACTGAGGAGGTGAATCGTGAGGACAGGAAGGAGTAAGGAGGGGTGATGACTGAAGTCTCACAAAGTACTCACATTGCAGGGAGTATAAACTGGGAATCTGATGGGTGAGAAATAGAAAAAAGAAACTTTGATAACACGTCATCATTCTTCAATCATTCTCTACTGCATATAATATCCGAGATAATAGCTGGTAGATTGTATCATTCACGACATGTAGCGCTAGTGCATTGCCCTGGAGGGGAAAGGTACGCGTGATTCTTAGACAGTGGACAGTGGACACTCAGATCGGTGCCGGCAAACAGATTGTAATATGTAGATAGTTGAAACACAAGGCAATATATTATTTTGTTCAAGGCGGGCTGAACAAGGCAAGCGAATATGTGTGCTCCAAATTGTGGAGCACACATATTCGATAATTTTCCACGCTACACCAACTTTGGGCCCATTATTATAATGCAGTATAATACTGCATCTATCCTAGAAACTATACACAGTTCAAAGTATAGATCATAGAGGGGAGAGGAGAAAGACAGAAAGATAGATGGCTAGATAGAGAGAGAGAGAGAGAGACAGAGAGAGAGAGAGAGTGGATGTTTTAAGCCCACGTGGATCACTGTTAGTGTTGAGTGTGGGAACGACCTAGGTCATCCAAGCTGTGGCAGTTTCTTGAGTTGCGAGTCAAAAACAGAAAAATAAAAAGCATCACCGAGAAGAAGCTTTGAGTTTATAATCAAATCATTATCAAGCAGTAAATTATGATTTGATGACAAAATTTGGCATGACTTCATTAAAACTTGAAGATCTCATATAATGTTAGAGAAGCTAAAACTCTTCCTAGAATTTCGAAAAGTAATTACACAATTCCAATTTTAGGATTCAGATCGGCAGTGCCATTACCCAAACCACAGTCCACAGAAGCTCTATTCGTGAAGTCAATTCGTTCCCATTAGAGTAAAAATTAGATGAATTATATCGTGAGATGGATGCAACCAACTATAAAATATCAACCGCTTATTGTTATTGGGCTGAATTATATAAGCGGCGAAAGAAAGATCAAATATACGAGAGTTGCACTCGAGATCATAGATAGAGGAGAGGTGTTTCTTAATAAACGGAAAAATGAACGAGAAAAAGAAAGCAAAAGAGAGATAATTGTGAGATAGAAGGGGAGAGAGAACGGCAAAGTATGGATAAAACTTGTAAACGCGATACTGCTGTATGGAGCTGTATAAGATGAGGAAGTCGTTATACACAAATACCAGATCTGAGAGAAATGAATTGGTTCTCAATCCCCCCTCTCTCAGCTCTCTCCCTCAACTCTCTCCCTCCCCTCTCTCGGCTCTCTCTCCCTCCCCTGTCTAGTGCCTCTGTTTCTTGAGAGATCTATCTGTTTATCCCTTTCTCTCCCTGTTTCTCTCTCTATCACCCCTCCCCCCATCTCTGTATCTCTGTCTCTCTCTGTTTCTCTATCTGTCTCTTTATCTGACTTCTTGGGAAATTTCGGAAGTGAAGATTAGAGTAAAAATCAGCTTTACTTGAGAATTATATAGGGTTTTCTGAGGTCAATTAGGAATCGGTAATGAGAAATCCACTGTGTTAGCTGGCGTTTTCAAACTTCGTTCATTTCCGAAGGGATCATTCAGGGTGTGCACAGACTGATATTACTTGATCTTGATCATATATGGTCAAGATCTTGACCAAGTGATCATTTGGTCAAGCTTGGACAGTAAAACTGAAACCTATTCATATCAAAGCGAAAACTAATTTTGATACTCTGAATCACGTCAGCAAGTTTTCAAATCCCTAAAAGGTCGGGAAAGTGCCCTAAGGGCATAATTGGACCTAATTGGCTTTAATTAGGGCACTTTCCTGACCTCTGGGGACTTGTAAACTTTTCGGAGTGCAAGCCAATCAGAGGCCTAGATTTCAAAATAAAGGCCTCTGATTGGCTCGCCCACCGAAAAATGACTAAAATTTAAGGGGCTCAAACCTTTGAGGGATTTGAAAACTTGTGCGTGATTAAGAGTATTTAAGTCGGGTACAGCGGTCTTCTCTTTGATATGAATAAGTTTCAGTTTTATTGTCGACTTGATCAAGATCATGACCATATATGATCAAACTTTTCAACACTACCTACTTTAAACAAATTAATTTGAGGCTGATGAAGATGTTGTCACATCGTAACTGTTCTGATTAATAAAGCACCTGTTCGTCCCTGTTGATCCAGCCGGAAGGAGATATCATCTCTACAGATAATATATGATCAATGATCTTGATCAAGTATGATCAGTCTGTGCCCACCCCAATTGCAGTTCAGTGCTTTATTTTTAAATCAGGTTGAATCTGTTGCAGTAGAAGTTTCCGACTTGAAGAGACCTTTTTAATTTTGAGAGTTTTGTATTTGAAGGAGATTGAAATTTCAACTATGATCTAAGATATGTAGAACACCTGACCTATTTTCAAGTGGAAGTGGAAATGAGAGATAGATTGAAACACTTAAAAGTTAGTTGTAAAAGCGTTAATGCATTTTCATTAAAAACTGGAGGGCTCCGAGGGGCCGATCGGTGAGTAGAGAGAACACACCCTTGTTAATTGTAAAAAACTTTGTTTGCTTGTACAGAGAACGCTCAAAGCACCATATTCTGATTCAAGCAAAGCAACCATGGAGTTTCGAATATGCAAATTTGTATGAGAGAGGGAGAGAGAGAGATAGAGAGATAAAGAAAGAGAAAGAGAGGGAGAGAGAGAGAGACAGAGAGAGACAGAGAGACAGAGAGAGAGAGAGAGAGAGACAGAGAGAGACAGAGAGAGACAGAGAGAGACAGAGAGAGACAGAGAGAGACAGAGAGAGACAGAGAGAGACAGAGAGAGACAGAGAGAGACAGAGAGAGACAGAGAGAGACAGAGAGAGACAGAGAGAGACAGAGAGAGACAGAGAGAGACAGAGAGAGACAGAGAGAGACAGAGAGAGACAGAGAGAGACAGAGAGAGACAGAGAGAGACAGAGAGAGACAGAGAGAGACAGAGAGAGACAGAGAGAGACAGAGAGAGACAGAGAGAGACAGAGAGAGACAGAGAGAGACAGAGAGAGACAGAGAGAGACAGAGAGAGACAGAGAGAGACAGAGAGAGACAGAGAGAGACAGAGAGAGACAGAGAGAGACAGAGAGAGACAGAGAGAGACAGAGAGAGACAGAGAGAGACAGAGAGAGACAGAGAGAGACAGAGAGAGACAGAGAGAGACAGAGAGAGACAGAGAGAGACAGAGAGAGACAGAGAGAGACAGAGAGAGACAGAGAGAGACAGAGAGAGACAGAGAGAGACAGAGAGAGACAGAGAGAGACAGAGAGAGACAGAGAGAGACAGAGAGAGACAGAGAGAGACAGAGAGAGACAGAGAGAGACAGAGAGAGACAGAGAGAGACAGAGAGAGACAGAGAGAGACAGAGAGAGACAGAGAGAGACAGAGAGAGACAGAGAGAGACAGAGAGAGACAGAGAGAGACAGAGAGAGACAGAGAGAGACAGAGAGAGACAGAGAGAGACAGAGAGAGACAGAGAGAGACAGAGAGAGACAGAGAGAGACAGAGAGAGACAGAGAGAGACAGAGAGAGACAGAGAGAGACAGAGAGAGACAGAGAGAGACAGAGAGAGACAGAGAGAGACAGAGAGAGACAGAGAGAGACAGAGAGAGACAGAGAGAGACAGAGAGAGACAGAGAGAGACAGAGAGAGACAGAGAGAGACAGAGAGAGACAGAGAGAGACAGAGAGAGACAGAGAGAGACAGAGAGAGACAGAGAGAGACAGAGAGAGACAGAGAGAGACAGAGAGAGACAGAGAGAGACAGAGAGAGACAGAGAGAGACAGAGAGAGACAGAGAGAGACAGAGAGAGACAGAGAGAGACAGAGAGAGACAGAGAGAGACAGAGAGAGACAGAGAGAGACAGAGAGAGACAGAGAGAGACAGAGAGAGACAGAGAGAGACAGAGAGAGACAGAGAGAGACAGAGAGAGACAGAGAGAGACAGAGAGAGACAGAGAGAGACAGAGAGAGACAGAGAGAGACAGAGAGAGACAGAGAGAGACAGAGAGAGAGAGAGAGAGAGAGAGAGAGAGAGAGAGAGAAAGATAAAAAAGAGAAGGAATCATCATAATGTTTCCATTACAAAAGCATGACGTATTCAAAGTCTGAGAATACTATTACATATGCATATGTTACCCCGTTACCCTGTTACTGTAGTTTTACCAGCTGTAGGTATTCAATACCAAGGTTGGTCCGTGTGGTATAAATATAATTTGAAATACTTTAAAATCTGAATTCTGCATATATTATGATTATGCAATCATCATTTTTAAATATCGTTCCTTTTTTCAGTCCCAGCTGCTTTTTCAATTTGTTTCGTTTGGATATGCCTCCCTGATTGCTTTTTGTTAACTTTTATGCTCTAACCCTCCTTTACATTTGTGAAATACTAGGGTCAATCAATCCTCAGATTCGTCATCATGAGAGGTCCTGGACCTGGTGGACCATAATTTGGGCCTTACGGAGTTTTTCACTAGGCTACAGGGTTTCTGCGTGAGCAACCCTGTTACCCACCCTTTGCAGCTACCCCATCATCCACCTTCTACATCACGTTAACTGCTGTTAACCTCTCTCTCGCTCCCATAATCCTCATCCTAAACCGATGGGTTATCCTTTATCATACCTCCAGGAAGGGTAACCGCTCCCTGGCCAGTAAACTATATATCCACCTAGCGGTTTGGGATTGTGTAACCGCGGTAACCGCCTTTCTCCACGGGGGTTACATGATATTTTGGTTACTAGGCAACCAGGACTCTATTGTAAACTCGGTTGCCGTGGCAACTGTCTATATAACCACGACGGTCAGTGTTCGAGGGAGTGTATTTGCGAATGTGGTTCTCTCCGTCGTACGGAGTGTTAACATTTCAAGACCGTTTTATATGATCCGGAAAAGACTTCTGACACACGCTATAGCAATAGTTCCAATCACTCTAATCCCCATTGCAGGAATTGACGTGTACAGCTATTTCTCCTTCGATTATGATTCCACCCCTTTATCAGGATGGGAATACAGGCACTATCACAGACTCTTGTTTCTCGGTCCGGGGCTAGGGATGGGATTGTTTGGTCTCATCATGCAAAACCAACAAGACCTTTCTATGAGTGCTATTACCCGCCACTTTTCAAGCGTGTTTTTCCATCTTGCAACACTAGTTTGTGTGGTGTGTTTAGGCTTCCAAACACGAGCCATAGTGAAATACAGGAACAGGCTGAAGAGTAATGGGAACCATGAGGGATCCGGAGGGTCAGGAGAGATGATCAAATCTTCTGTACAGAGCGGGCAGCCTGATGTTACTGTAAGGGCAATACAGTGGGGCATTGATCTAGACCATACTAGCTCTCATCCTGGGATCGATAGAAACTCACGAACAAGAGTTGCTACCCGGAGACGGATTACTAGAAGGGACCAACGATCGGTTACTGCTGCAGTAGGCGATCTTGGAATTCCTAGTATCACAAGATCAGCTAACAAACAAAGTTGTTTTGAAAGGAGAATGATTGAAGAAGATCGAGGTGAAAGGACCAGCGATCATGAAGATTACTTTGCTGAAGTTAGGCTAGTAAGATCAACATCTGATTGCAGTAGCGGTGAGCTAAGGGCATCAGTCATAGTTCACCGAAGTCGGTCGACTGTCATCCCACAGTCTTTACAGAAAAAAGACTCAACTTCGACAGATAAAGATGAGACAACTCCATCTCCCCAGTCATCGTCTTTTTCATTATTCCAATCCAGGTCATCTTTATCCACGGCCCCATTATCATCACCATCATCATCATTGTCATCATCATCGTCAGTATTTCCCCGCTCCTCCACCACAAGTAATTCCTCTCAAGGATCATCCCAGTCCTTGTCCTCATTATCATCAGAAGGGGATCAGCTAGGATGGTGTGATGCTGGTGATCATGGTATTGAATCATTACCTACTGCACCTTGTAATGGACAGCCTGCATCTAATGGTGATACACCTACTACGGGTGACACGGCACCTCAACAAGATGCAGAGCCCCCTACAACTCTCCCACATATCAGATCCAACATCACAATCACTCTCCTAACCCTCTTCTTCATTATTACAAACTCTGTGTACACCGTGGTGGTGTCCAGTACGATCAGCAACCAACCCAGACGGAAATCTGGCATGACTGCGGAGACTCTGGCTTGGACCTATATAGCCAGTAGTGTTTGCCCCTTGTTGAGCTCCCTTGTTAACCCGGTAGTTCCTGTGCTAATGGGTAGGAATAATGAACTGTGGTTGTTTATCAAGAGTGATGTTTTGAGAGTTTTTGGGAAGTTTTTGAGGATTACAGAGTTCAGCTGACGTCAAGGTCAGTAGGAATCGTTTAGTTTAGTTATTTTCATTTTTTTAAAGGCTGCGGAATTTCACGATTCGAGCTTTACCATTTTAACACAGCTTACTGAGGTATTTGTGCTAATACTAAAATACTGAAACTCATCGCTTAAATGAAAATGAAAATATGTGGCAAAAATTTAGTTAAATGGAGCTGGGAAGGCTGTTCCATCTTTCACGGCATCTTTTGTTTTTAACTCACCCACCTAGGGTCACTGCAGTGCAGCTAAGAAGGTTTGATCAAAGCCATTAAGAGATGCTGTGCTCCTAATGCATTGGATCGAGCCATTGAATCAATTTCTCATAGTGCTCAATTCCGCTCAAGTCAACCGTTTTTAACGAAAAAAATAAAAAAAGGCCATACTAATCTCTATTTACAATATATTGCCAGGAGCATAAAACAATAAAAACATCTTAACTGATATATCACAAAACAAACAAAGCTGGTCACCAATAAACAGTTTTAATATAATGTGCCATCCACGTTGTGGTGCTTCACAGAGGGATATCAGTGCTGAGTGCAATATCGTTAATATAATGAATGAACATGTTATATACACAACAAAAGGCTATACGTGCGGTATAGTGATCAAATCTTCTGTACAGAGCGGGCAGCCTGATGTTACTGTAAGGGCAATACAGTGGGGCATTGATCTAGACCATACTAGCTCTCATCCTGGGATCGATAGAAACTCACGAACAAGAGTTGCTACCCGGAGACGGATTACTAGAAGGGACCAACGATCGGTTACTGCTGCAGTAGGCGATCTTGGAATTCCTAGTATCACAAGATCAGCTAACAAACAAAGTTGTTTTGAAAGGAGAATGATTGAAGAAGATCGAGGTGAAAGGACCAGCGATCATGAAGATTACTTTGCTGAAGTTAGGCTAGTAAGATCAACATCTGATTGCAGTAGCGGTGAGCTAAGGGCATCAGTCATAGTTCACCGAAGTCGGTCGACTGTCATCCCACAGTCTTTACAGAAAAAAGACTCAACTTCGACAGATAAAGATGAGACAACTCCATCTCCCCAGTCATCGTCTTTTTCATTATTCCAATCCAGGTCATCTTTATCCACGGCCCCATTATCATCACCATCATCATCATTGTCATCATCATCGTCAGTATTTCCCCGCTCCTCCACCACAAGTAATTCCTCTCAAGGATCATCCCAGTCCTTGTCCTCATTATCATCAGAAGGGGATCAGCTAGGATGGTATGATGCTGGTGATCATGGCATTGAATCATTACCTACTGCACCTTGTAATGGACAGCCTGCATCTAATGGTGATACACCTACTACGGGTGACACGGCACCTCAACAAGATGCAGAGCCCCCTACAACTCTCCCACATATCAGATCCAACATCACAATCACTCTCCTAACCCTCTTCTTCATTATTACAAACTCTGTGTACACCGTGGTGGTGTCCAGTACGATCAGCAACCAACCCAGACGGAAATCTGGCATGACTGCGGAGACTCTGGCTTGGACCTATATAGCCAGTAGTGTTTGCCCCTTGTTGAGCTCCCTTGTTAACCCGGTAGTTCCTGTGCTAATGGGTAGGAATAATGAACTGTGGTTGTTTATCAAGAGTGATGTTTTGAGAGTTTTTGGGAAGTTTTTGAGGATTACAGAGTTCAGCTGACGTCAAGGTCAGTAGGAATCGTTTAGTTTAGTTATTTTCATTTTTTTAAAGGCTGCGGAATTTCACGATTCGAGCTTTACCATTTTAACACAGCTTACTGAGGTATTTGTGCTAATACTAAAATACTGAAACTCATCGCTTAAATGAAAATGAAAATATGTGGCAAAAATTTAGTTAAATGGAGCTGGGAAGGCTGTTCCATCTTTCACGGCATCTTTTGTTTTTAACTCACCCACCTAGGGTCACTGCAGTGCAGCTAAGAAGGTTTGCTCAAAGCCATTAAGAGATGCTGTGCTCCTAATGCATTGGATCGAGCCATTGAATCAATTTCTCATAGTGCTCAATTCCGCTCAAGTCAACCGTTTTTAACGAAAAAAAGGCCATACTAATCTCTATTTACAATATATTGCCAGGAGCATAAAACAATAAAAACATCTTAACTGATATATCACAAAACAAACAAAGCTGGTCACCAATAAACAGTTTTAATATAATGTGCCATCCACGTTGTGGTGCTTCACAGAGGGATATCAGTGCTGAGTGCAATATCGTTAATATAATGAATGAACATGTTATATACACAACAAAAGGCTATACGTGCGGTATAGATCGATACAGTTCGATACTTTACATATCAAGTGGAACAGTAGAGTGGGAATAGTTGTCTACAGTTGACAGGCTGTAAGAGAGGGATCTGTTATACCCAGTTATACGTTGTACTATAAATAAAGCAAACGTTAGACAATGCGAAGGCTTGAAAACAGAGTCTAATATAAAGCAATCAACTAGAGTCAGTTTTAAGTCTAAGCTAGGCGCTCGACTATGAAAAGCGGCGTTCTCTGATCTGTATTATAGATGTCTAATTCTCTGATCGTGTCATGTTTAATATATGCCTCATCTGACAGCGGACACGAATATATGTTCGGTGGACAGATATATAACGGCCATTTGTGGTTTAGAGCTTTGATGTAGAATTGATATGTTCTAAACGCTATTCTAAACGCTGTATGTTAGAGATATATATTACATAACTATAGTAACAATAACGGGACTTTCTTATGCCAACCCCTAACGGATCAGAAGACTCAGAGAACGAAGAAGTAATCGAAATTGATATATCATAAACACAGACCAATAAAGACGCAGGAAGGAAAAATATAAGGGGAGAGAAATAGAGGGAGAGAAAGAAAGAGGGAAAGATTCTCTCCCTTTTTCTCTACCTTTTTTCGTCTTTCTCTCTCTCTCTCAGAGATGGAGAGAAAGACTTGCAAGTTGTGTTTGTAGTTTGTATTAAGGTGCTGACAGAAGCTTGCAGTTTTGAAAGTGAAACGAAAAGTGAAGATACAGACAACAACAGAGATAGGACTGACAACACTAACAATAGATCAATGCATAGATAATGACAGGGATAAATGAATAGAAAGATAGAGGAGAGAGAGAGAGAGAGAGAGAGAGAGAGAGAGAGAGAGAGAGAG